>JAVKPL010011719.1:0-53597 GCA_032173675.1 Gastrolobium villosum | reverse complement strand
CTTTTGCCTTAATTTTATTCATCCATTTTCGACGGATTTCGTTTTCCATCAAAAAACTTCACAATATCAATTTTTTGCATTTATTTTTATTCATCCATTTTCGACGGAATCCGTTTTCCGTCAAAAAACTTCAAAAAATCAATTTCTTTTGCATTTATTTTATTCATCAGTTTTCGACGGAATCCACTTTCCATCGAAAAACTTCACAAAATCAATTTCTTTTCTTTTGCATTTAGTTTATTCATCAGTTTTCGACGGAATCCATTTTCCGTCGAAAAACTTCACAAAATCAATTTATTCTGCATTTATTTTATTCATCCATTTTCGACGGAACTCGTTTTCCGTCAAAAAACTTCACAAAATCAATTTCTTTTGCATTTATTTTATTCATCCATTTTCGACGGAATTCATTTTCCGTAAAAAAACTTCGACGAAATCCATTTTCCGTCGAAAAACATCACAAAATCAATTTCTTTTGCATTTATTTTAATCTTCAGTTTTCGATGGAATCCATTTTCCGTCGAAAAACTTCACAAAATCAATTTCTTTTGCATTTATTTTATTCATCAGTTTTCGACAAAAAAAATTTTCCGTCGAAAAACTTCACAAAATGAATTTATTTTGCATTTTATTTTATTCATCCGTTTTATACGGAATTCGTTTTCCGTTAAAAATCTTTGACGGAATCCATTTTCCATCGAAAAACTTCTCAAAATTAATTTCTTTTGCATTTATTTTATTCATCCATTTTCGACGGAATCCGTTTTCCCTCAAAAAACTTCACAATATCAATTTCTTTTTTTCATTTAATTTATTCATCCATTTTTGACGGAATCCGATTTCCGTCAAAAAACATCACAAAATCAATTTCTTTTGCATGTATTTTATTCATCCATTTTCGACGGAATTCATTTTCCGTAAAAAATCTTCGACGGAATCCATTTTCCGTCGAAAAACTTCATAAAATCAATTTCTTTTGCATTTATTTTATTCATCAGTTTTCGACACAATTCTTTTTCCGTCGAAAAACATCAAAAAATCAATTTCTTTTGCATTTATTTTATTCATCCATTTTCGACGGAATACATTTTCCGTCAAAAATCTTTGACGGAATCAATTTTCCGTCGAAAAACATCTGAAAATCAATTTCTTTTGCATTTATTTATTCATCAGTTTTCGACGGAATCCATTTTCCATCGAAAAACTTCACAAAATCAATTTCTTTTTCATTTATTTTATTCATCAATTTTTGACGGAATCCATTTTCCGTCGAAAAAGTTCACAAAATCAACTTCTTATGCATTTCTTTTATTCATCAGTTTTCGACAAAATTCTTTTTCCGTCGAAAAACTTCAGAAAATCAATTTCTTTTTCATTTATTTTATTCATCTGTTTTTGACGGAATCCATTTTCCATCGAAAAACTTCACAAAATCAATTTCTTTTGCATTTAGTTTATTCATCAGTTTTCGACGGAATCCATTTTGCGTCGAAAAACTTCACAAAATCAATTTATTTTCCATTTATTTTATTCATCCATTTTCGACGGAACTCATTTTCCGTCAAAAAACTTCACAATATACATTTCTTTTGCATTTATTTTATTCATCATTTTCGACGGAATCCGTTTTCCGTAAAAAAACTTCACAAAATCAATTTCTTTTGCATTTATTTATTCTTCAGTTTTCGACGGAATCCATTTTCCGTCGAAAAACTTCACAAAATCAATTTCATTTGCATTTATTTTATTCATCAGTTTTCGACGGAATCCATTTTCCGTCGAAAAACTTCACAAAATCAATTTCTTTTGCATTTATTTTATTCACCAGTTTTCGACGAAATTCTTTTTCCGTCGAAAAACTTCACAAAAAGAATTTCTTTTGCAATTTATTTTATTCATCTGTTTTAGACGGAATTCATTTTCCGTCAAAAATCTGCGACGAAATCCATTTTCGTCGAAAAACTTCACAAAATCCATTTCTTTTGCATTTATTTTATTCATCCATTTTCGACGAATTACGTTTTCCGTCAAAAAACTTCACAATATCAATTTTTTTTGCATTTATTTTTATTCATCCATTTTCGACGGAATCCGTTTTCCGTCAAAAAACTTCACAAAATCAATTTCTTTTGCATTTATTTTATTCATCAGTTTTCGACGGAATCCATTTTCCATCGAAATCTTTTGCATTTATTTTATTCGTCAGTTTTCAACGGAATCCATTTTCCATCGAAAAACTTCAACAAATCAATTTCTTTTGCATTTAGTTTATTCATCAGTTTTCGACGGAATCCATTTTCCGTCGAATAACTTCACAAAATCAATTTATTCTGCATTTATTTTATTCATCCATTTTCGACGGAATACATTTTCCGTCAAAAATCTTCGACGGAATCAATTTTCCGTCGAAAAACTTCACAAAATCAATTTCTTTTGCATTTATTTATTCATCAGTTTTCGACGGAATCCATTTTCCATCGAAAAACTTCACAAAATCAATTTCTTTTTCATTTATTTTATTCATCAATTTTCGACGGAATCCAATTTGCGTCGAAAAACTTCACAAAATCAACTTCTTATGCATTTCTTTTATTCATCAGTTTTCGACGGAATCCATTTTTCGTCGAAAAACTTCACAAAATCAACTTCTTATGCATTTCTTTTATTCATCAGTTTTCGACAAAATTCTTTTTCCGTCGAAAAACTTCATAAAATCAATTTCTTTTTCATTTATTTTATTCATCTGTTTTTGACGGAATCCATTTTCCATCGAAAAACTTCTCAAAATTAATTTCTTTTGCATTTATTTTATTCATCCATTTTCGACGGAATCCGTTTTCCCTCAAAAAACTTCACAATATCAATTTCTTTTTTTCATTTATTTTATTCATCCATTTTTGACGGAATCCGATTTCCGTCAAAAAACATCACAAAATCAATTTCTTTTGCATGTATTTTATTCATCCATTTTCGACGGAATTCATTTTCCGTAAAAAATCTTCGACGGAATCCATTTTCCGTCGAAAAACTTCATAAAATCAATTTCTTTTGCATTTATTTTATTCATCAGTTTTCGACACAATTCTTTTTCTGTCGAAAAACTTCAAAAAATCAATTTCTTTTGCATTTATTTTATTCATCCATTTTCGACGGAATACATTTTCCGACAAAAATCTTTGACGGAATCAATTTTCCGTCGAAAAACTTCACAAAATCAATTTCTTTTGCATTTATTTATTCATCAGTTTTCAACGGAATCCATTTTCCATCGAAAAACTTCACAAAATCAATTTCTTTTTCATTTATTTTATTCATCAATTTTCGGCGGAATCCATTTTCCGTCGAAAAACTTCACAAAATCAACTTCTTATGCATTTCTTTTATTCATCAGTTTTCGACAAAATTCTTTTTCCGTCGAAAAACTTCAGAAAATCAATTTCTTTTTCATTTATTTTATTCATCTATTTTTGACGGAATCCATCTTCCATCGAAAAACTTCTCAAAATTAATTTCTTTTGCATTTATTTTATTCGTCAGTTTTCGACGGAATCCATTTTCCATCGAAAAACTTCACAAAATCAATTTCTTTTGCATTTAGTTTATTCATCAGTTTTCGACGGAATCCATTTTGCGTCGAAAAACTTCACAAAATCAATTTATTTTGCATTTATTTTATTCATCCATTTTCGACGGAACTCATTTTCCGTCAAAAAACTTCACAATATCAATTTTTTTGCATTTATTTCTATTCATCCATTTTCGATGGAATCCGTTTTCCGTCAAAAAACTTCATAAAATCAATTTCTTTTGCATTTATTTTATTCGTCAGTTTTCGACGGAATCCATTTTCCATCGAAATCTTTTGCATTTATTTTATTCGTCAGTTTTCAACGGAATCCATTTTCCATCGAAAAACTTCACAAAATCAATTTCTTTTGCATTTAGTTTATTCATCAGTTTTCGACGGAATCCATTTTCCGTCGAAAAACTTCACAAAATCAATTTATTCTGCATTTATTTTATTCATCCATTTTCGACGGAATACATTTTCCGTCAAAAATCTTCGACGGAATCAATTTTCCGTCGAAAAACTTCACAAAATCAATTTCTTTTGCATTTATTTATTCATCAGTTTTCGACGGAATCCATTTTCCATCGAAAAACTTCACAAAATCAATTTCTTTTTCATTTATTTTATTCATCTATTTTGGACGGAATCCATTTTCCATCGAAAAACTTCTCAAAATTAATTTCTTTTGCATTTATTTTATTCGTCAGTTTTCGACGGAATCCATTTTCCATCGAAAAACTTCACAAAATCAATTTCTTTTTCATTTAGTTTATTCATCAGTTTTCGACGGAATCCATTTTGCGTCGAAAAACTTCACAAAATCAATTTATTTTGCATTTATTTTATTCATCCATTTTCGACGGAACTTATTTTCCGCCAAAAAACTTCACAATATCCATTTCTTTTGCATTTATTTTATTCATCCATTTTCGACGGAATCCGTTTTCCGTAAAAAAACTTCACAAAATCAATTTCTTTTGCATTTATTTTATTCATCAGTTTTCGACGGAATCCATTTTCAGTCGAAAAACTTCACAAAATCAATTTCATTTGCATTTATTTTATTCATCAGTTTTCGACGGAATCCATTTTCCGTCGAAAAACTTCACAAAATCAATTTCTTTTGCATTTATTTTATTCACCAGTTTTAGACGAAATTCTTTTCCGTCGAAAAACTTCACAAAAAGAATTTCTTTTGCAATTTATTTTATTCATCCGTTTTAGACGGAATTCATTTTCCGTCAAAAATATGCGACGAAATCCATTTTCGTCGAAAAACTTCACAAAATCCATTTCTTTTGCATTTATTTTATTCATCCATTTTCGACGCATTACGTTTTCCGTCAAAAAACTTCACAATATCAATTTTTTTGCATTTATTTTTATTCATCCATTTTCGACGGAATCCGTTTTCCATCGAAAAACTTCACAAAATCAATTTCTTTTGCATTTATTTTATTCATCAGTTTTCGACGGAATCCATTTTCCATCGAAAAACTTCACAAAATCAATTTATTTTGCATTTATTTTATTCGTCAGTTTTCCACGGAATCCATTTTCCATCGAAAAACTTCACAAAATCAATTTCTTTTGCATTTAGTTTATTCATCAGTTTTCGACGGAATCCATTTTCCGTCGAAAATCTTCACAAAATCAATTTATTCTGCATTTATTTTATTCATCCATTTTCGACGGAACTCGTTTTCCGTCAAAAAACTTCACAAAATCAATTTCTTTTGCATTTATTTTATTTATCCATTTTCGACGGAATTCATTTTCCGTCAAAAATCTTCGACGAAATCCATTTTCCGTCGAAAAACATCACAAAATCAATTTCTTTTGCATTTATTTTAATCTTCAGTTTTCGACGGAATCCATTTTCCGTCGAAAAACTTCACAAAATCAATTTCTTTTACATTTATTTTATTCATCAGTTTTCGACAAAATTCTTTTTCCGTCGAAAAACTTCACAAAATGAATTTATTTTGCATTTTATTTTATTCATCCGTTTTATACGAAATTCGTTTTCCGTTAAAAATCTTTGACGAAATCCATTTTCGTCGAAAAACTTCACAAAATCAATTTCTTTTGCATTTATTTTATTCATCCATTTTCGACGGAATCCGTTTTCCCTCAAAAAACTTCACAATATCAATTTCTTTTTTTCATTTATTTTATTCATCCATTTTTGGCGGGATCCAATTTCCGTCAAAAAACATCACAAAATCAATTTCTTTTGCATTTATTTTATTCATCCATTTTCGACGGAATTCTTTTTCCGTAAAAAATCTTTGACGGAATCCATTTTCCGTCGAAAAACTTCATAAAATCAATTTCTTTTGCATTTATTTTATTCTTCAGTTTTCGACACAATTCTTTTTCAGTCGAAAAACTTCAAAAAATCAATTTCTTTTGCATTTATTTTATTCATCCATGTTCGACGGAATACATTTTCCGTCAAAAATCTTCGACGGAATCAATTTTCCGTCAAAAAACATCACAAAATCAATTTCTTTTGCATTTATTTATTCATCAGTTTTTGACGGAATCCATTTTCCATCGAAAAACTTCACAAAATCAATTTCTTTTTCATTTATTTTATTCATCAATTTTCGACGGAATCCATTTTCCGTCGCAAAACTTCACAAAATCAACTTCTTATGCATTTCTTTTTTCATCAGTTTTCGACAAAATTCTGTTTCCGTCGAAAAACTTCAGAAAATCAATTTCTTTTTCATTTATTTTATTCATCTGTTTTTAACGGAATCCATTTTCCATCGAAAAACTTCTCAATTAATTTCTTTTGCATTTATTTTATTCGTCAGTTTTCGACAGAATCCATTTTCCTTCGAAAAACTTCACAAAATCAATTTCTTTTGCATTTAGTTTATTCATCAGTTTTCGACGGAATCCATTTTGCGTCGAAAAAATTCACAAAATCAATTTATGTTGCATTTATTTTATTCATGCATTTTCGATGGAACTCATTTTCCGTCAAAAAACTTCACAATATCCATTTCTTTTGCATTTATTTTATTCATCCATTTTCGACGGAATCCGTTTTCCGTAAAAAAACTTCACAAAATCAATATCTTTTGCATTTATTTTATTCATCCATTTTCGACGGAATTCATTTTACGTCAAAAATCTTCGACGGAATCCATTTTCCGTCGAAAAACTTCACAAAATCAATTTCATTTGCATTTAATTTATTTATCAGTTTTAGACGAAATTCTTTTTCCGTAGAAAAACTTCTCAAAAAGAATTTCTTTTGCAATTTAATTTATTCATCTGTTTTAGACGGAATTCGTTTTCCGTCAAAAATCTTCGACGAAATCCATTTTCGTCGCAAAACTTCACAAAATCCATTTCTTTTGCATTTATTTTATTCATCTATTTTCGACGGAATCCGTTTTCGTCAACAAACTTCACAATATCAATTTCTTTTGCATTTATTTTATTCATCCATGAATATGTTTTCCGTCAAAAAACTTCACAAAATCAATTTCTTTTGCATTTATTTTATTTATCCATTTTCGACGGAATTCATTTTCCGTCCAAAATCTTCGACGGAATCCATTTTTCGTCGAAAAACTTCACAAAATCAATTACTTTTGCATTTATTTTATTCATCAGTTTTCGACGGAATCCATTTTCCGTCGAAAAACTTCATAAAATCAATTTCTTTTGCATTTATTTTATTCATCAGTTTTCGACGAAATTCTTTTTCCGTCGAGAAACTTCACACAACGAATTTCTTTTGAAATTTATTTTATTCATCCGTTTTAGACGGAATTCGTTTTCCGTTAAAAATCTTCGACGAAATCCATTTTCGTCGAAAAACTTTACAAAATCAATTTCTTTTGCATTTATTTTATTCATCCATTTTCGACGGAATCCGTTTTCCCTCAAAAAACTTCACAATATCAATTTCTTTTTTTCATTTAATTTATTCATCCATTTTTGACGGAATCCGATTTCCCTCAAAAAAATCACAAAATCAATTTCTTTTGCATTTATTTTATTCATCCATTTTTGACGGAATTCATTTTCCGTAAAAAATCTTCGACAGAATCCATTTTCCGTCGAAAAACTTCATAAAATCAATTTCTTTTGCATTTATTTTATTCATCAGTTTTCGACGGAATCACTTTTCCGTCGAAAAAGTTCACAAAATCAATTTCTTTTTCAATTATTTTATTCATCAATTTTCGACTGAATCCATTTTCCATCGAAAAACTTCACAAAATCAACTTCTTTTGCATCTATTTTATTCATCAGTTTTCGACAAAATTCTTTTTCCGTCGAAAAACTTTAGAAAATCAATTTATTTTGCATTTATTTTATTCATCTATTTTCGACGGAATCCATTTTCCATCGAAAAATTTCTCAAAATTAATTTCTTTTGCATTTATTTTATTCGTCAGTTTTCGACGGAATCCATTTTCCATCGAAAAACTTCACAAAATCAATTTCTTTTGCATTTATTTTATTCATCAGTTTTCGACGGAATCCATTTTCCGTCGAAAAACTTCAAAAAATCAATTTCTTTTGCATTTATTTTATTCATCAGTTTTCGAGAAAATTCTGTTTCCGTCGAAAAACTTCACAAAATCAATTTCTTTTGCATTTATTTTATTCATCCATTTTCGACGGAACTCGTTTTCCGTCAAAAAACTTCACAATATCAATTTCTTTGCATTTATTTTATTCATCCATTTTCGGCGGAATCCGTTTTCCATAAAAAAACTTCACAAAATCAATTTCTTTTGCATTTATTTTATTCATCAGTTTTCGACGGAATCCATTTTTCGTCGAAAAATTTCACAAAATCAATTTCTTTTGCATTTATTTTATTCACCAGTTTTCGACGAAATTCTTTTTCCGTCGAAAAACTTCTCAAAAAGAATTTCTTTTGCAATTTAATTTATTCCTCCGTTTTAGACGGAATTCGTTTTCCGTCAAAAATCTTCGACGAAATCCATTTTCGTCGCAAAACTTCACAAAATCCATTTCTTTTGCATTTATCTTATTCATCCATTTTCGATGGAATCCGTTTTCGTCAAAAAACTTCACAATATCAATTTATTTTGCATTTTTTTTATTCATCCATTAATATGTTTTCCGTCAAAAAACTTCACAAAATCAATTTCTTTTGCATTTATTTTATTTATCCATTTTCGACGGAATTCATTTTCCGTCAAAAATCTTCGACGAAATCCATTTTCCGTCGAAAAACTTCACAAAATCAATTACTTTTGCATTTATTTTATTCATCAGTTTTCGACGGAATCCATTTTCCGTCGAAAAACTTCATAAAATCAATTTCTTTTGCATTTATTTTATTCATCAGTTTTCGACGAAATTCTTTTTCCGTCGAGAAACTTCACACAACGAATTTCTTTTGAAATTTATTTTATTCATCCGTTTTAGACGGAATTCGTTTTCCGTTAAAAATCTTCGACGAAATCCATTTTCGTCGAAAAACTTTACAAAATCAATTTCTTTTGCATTTATTTTATTCATCCATTTTCGACGGAATCCGTTTTCCCTCAAAAAACTTCACAATATCAATTTCTTTTTTTCATTTAATTTATTCATCCATTTTTGACGGAATCCGATTTCCCTCAAAAAAATCACAAAATCAATTTCTTTTGCATTTATTTTATTCATCCATTTTCGACGGAATTCATTTTCCGTAAAAAATCTTCGACAGAATCCATTTTCCGTCGAAAAACTTCATAAAATCAATTTCTTTTGCATTTATTTTATTCATCAGTTTTCGACGGAATCACTTTTCCGTCGAAAAAGTTCACAAAATCAATTTCTTTTTCAATTATTTTATTCATCAATTTTCGACTGAATCCATTTTCCATCGAAAAACTTCACAAAATCAACTTCTTTTGCATCTATTTTATTCATCAGTTTTCGACAAAATTCTTTTTCCGTCGAAAAACTTTAGAAAATCAATTTATTTTGCATTTATTTTATTCATCTATTTTCGACGGAATCCATTTTCCTTCGAAAAATTTCTCAAAATTAATTTCTTTTGCATTTATTTTATTCGTCAGTTTTCGACGGAATCCATTTTCCATCGAAAAACTTCACAAAATCAATTTCTTTTGCATTTATTTTATTCATCAGTTTTCGACGGAATCCATTTTCCGTCGAAAAACTTCAAAAAATCAATTTCTTTTGCATTTATTTTATTCATCAGTTTTCGAGAAAATTCTGTTTCCGTCGAAAAACTTCACAAAATCAATTTCTTTTGCATTTATTTTATTCATCCATTTTCGACGGAACTCGTTTTCCGTCAAAAAACTTCACAATATCAATTTCTTTGCATTTATTTTATTCATCCATTTTCGGCGGAATCCGTTTTCCATAAAAAAACTTCACAAAATCAATTTCTTTTGCATTTATTTTATTCATCAGTTTTCGACGGAATCCATTTTCCGTCGAAAAATTTCACAAAATCAATTTCTTTTGCATTTATTTTATTCACCAGTTTTCGACGAAATTCTTTTTCCGTCGAAAAACTTCTCAAAAAGAATTTCTTTTGCAATTTAATTTATTCCTCCGTTTTAGACGGAATTCGTTTTCCGTCAAAAATCTTCGACGAAATCCATTTTCGTCGCAAAACTTCACAAAATCCATTTCTTTTGCATTTATCTTATTCATCCATTTTCGATGGAATCCGTTTTCGTCAAAAAACTTCACAATATCAATTTATTTTGCATTTTTTTTATTCATCCATTAATATGTTTTCCGTCAAAAAACTTCACAAAATCAATTTCTTTTGCATTTATTTTATTTATCCATTTTCGACGGAATTCATTTTCCGTCAAAAATCTTCGACGGAATCCATTTTCCGTCGAAAAACTTCACAAAATCAATTTCTTTTGCATTTATTTTATTCATCAGTTTTCGACGAAATTCTTTTTCCGTCGAAAAAATTCACAAAATTAATTTCTTTTGCAATTTATTTTATTCATCCATTTTAGACGGAATTCGTTTTCCGTCAAAAATCTTCGACGAAATCCATTTTCGTCGCAAAACTTCACAAAATCCATTTCTTTTGCATTTATTTTATTCATCCATTTTCGACGGAATCCGTTTTCCATCAAGAAACTTCACAAAATCAATTTCTTTTGCATTTATTTTATTCATCCATTTTCGACGGTATTCATTTTCCGTCAAAATCTTCGACGGAATCCATTTTCCGTCGAAAAACTTCACAAAATCAATTTCTTTTGCATTTATTTTATTCATCAGTTTTCGACGAAATTCTTTTTCCGTCGAAAAATTTCACAAAATCAATTTCTTTTGCATTTATTTTATTCATCAGTTTTCGACGAAATTCTTTTTCCGTCGAAAAAATTCACAAAATGAATTTCTTTTGCAATTTATTTTATTCATCCATTTTAGACGGAATTCGTTTTCCGTCAAAAATCTTCGACGAAATCCATTTTCGTCGCAAAACTTAACAAAATCCATTTCTTTTGCATTTATTTTATTCATCCATTTTCGACGGAATCCGTTTTCGTCAAAAAACTTCACAATATCAATTTATTTTGCATTTATTTTATTCATCCATTTTCGACGGAATCCGTTTCCGTCAAAAAACTTCACAAAATCTATTTCTTTTGCATTTATTTTATTTATCCATTTTAGACGGAATTCATTTTCCGTCAAAAATCTTCAACGGAATCCATTTTCCGTCGAAAAACTTCACAAAATCAATTACTTTTGCATTTATTTTATTCATCAGTTTTCGACGGATCCATTTTCCGTCGAAAAACTTCAGAAAATCAATTTCTTTTGCATTTATTTTATTCATCAGTTTTCGACGAAATTCTTTTTCCGTCGAAAAACTTCACAAAATGAATTTCTTTTGCAATTTATTTTATTCATCCGTTTTAGACGGAATTCGTTTTCCGTCAAAAATCTTTGACGAAATCCATTTTCGTCGAAAAACTTTACAAAATCCATTTCTTTTGCTTTTATTTTATTCATCCATTTTCTACGGATTACGTTTTCCATCAAAAAACTTAACAATATCAATTTCTTTTGCATTTATTTTTATTCATCCATTTTCGACGGAATCCGTTTTCCATAAAAAAACTTCACAAAATCAATTTCTTTTGCATTTATTTTATTCATCCATTTTCGACGGAATTCATTTTCCGTCAAAATCTTCGACGGAATCCATTTTCCGTCGAAAAACTTCACAAAATCAATTTCTTTTGCATTTATTTTATTCATCAGTTTTCGACGGAATCCATTTTCCGTCGAAAAATTTCACAAAATCAATTTCTTTTGCATTTATTTTATTCACCAGTTTTGGACGAAATTCTTTTTCCGTCAAAAAACTTCTCAAAAAGAATTTCTTTTGCAATTTAATTTATTCATCCGTTTTAGACGGAATTCGTTTTCCGTCAAAAATCTTCGACGAAATCCATTTTCGTCGCAAAACTTCACAAAATCCATTTCTTTTGCATTTATTTTATTCATCCATTTTCGACGGAATCCGTTTTCGTCAAAAAACTTCAAAATATTAATTTCTTTTGCATTTATTTATTCATCCATGAATATGTTTTCCGTCAAAAAACTTCACAAAATCAATTTCTTTTGCATTTATTTTATTTATCCATTTTCGACGGAATTCATTTTCCGTCAAAAATCTTCGACGGAATCCATTTTCCGTCAAAAAACATCACAAAATCAATTACTTTTGCATTTATTTTATTCATCAGTTTTCGACGGAATCCATTTTCCGTCGAAAAACTTCATAAAATCAATTTCTTTTGCATTTATTTTATTCATCAGTTTTCGACGAAATTCTTTTTCCGTCGAAAAACTTCACAAAATGAATTTCTTTTGGAATTTATTTTATTTATCCGTTTTAGACGGAATTCGTTTTCCGTCAAAAATCTTTGACGAAATCCATTTTCGTCGAAAAACTTCACAAGATCCATTTCTTTTGCATTTATTTTATTCATCCATTTTCGACGGATTACGTTTTCCGTCAAAAAACTTAACAATATCAATTTCTTTTGCATTTATTTTTATTCATCCATTTTCGACGGAATCCGTTTTCCATCAAAAAACTTCACAAAATCAATTTCTTTTGCATTTATTTTATTCATCCATTTTCGACGATATTCATTTTCCGTCAAAATCTTCGACGAAATCCATTTTCCGTCGAAAAACTTCACAAAATCAATTTCTTTTGCATTTATTTTTGTAACAGCCCGTTACGTACCGGTATTGTTAACATTGATTATGATATTAAGCGCAGTTACAATCACAGTAATTGGATTAATTAAATTACGGGCAAACTTTTTCTTTTATCATATTCCTTTTTATAGCAATAACCTTTTTCCGTAATCAATTAATACAACACTATAATTGTAAATGCAATACGCGGAAGCATTCAGCTTAATCAACAACCTTAATCTTTCTTTTTATCCAACTCATTTAACCCATCAACTCATTTTCATTTCTTACCAAGTACTAGCCCTTTACATAAACTACGCGTGGTTTCAAACCACGCAACATGTGGAGTTCTACCCATCAAGTTAAACCCCTTTCTTTTAGTCTAGAAAAACTTAAATTTTCAAAATTTACACTGTGGTAATCGATTACCAGTGGGTGGTAATCGATTACCACCTGCCAAAAATGAGGCAGTAGCCAATTTTTCAAATCCTCTGTTCTGGTAATCGATTACCAACTTTGGGTAATCGATTACCTCACATGGTAATCGATTACCAAGTCTCAGTAATCGATTACCAGTGAAGACAGTAGCCAACTTTCGTCCCCTGTTGCATGGTAATCGATTACCATGCTTGGGTAATCGATTACTATGCAGCAAAAGTGACAGATTACAGCATTTTAAGCCCAAGAAGGGTTGTGTAATCCATCCCTAACATCTTAGTACTCCACACAACACTTAAACATACTCTAATTTAGGCTCTAGGCCTTCAAACATGCATTTTCATTCAATTATGTATCATATACAAAGTCTTTAACATAATGGCCATTTTACATCAAATATGGTCCATTTTACAACATATTCACCAAGGCTTCAATTACAATGAATGTGGCAATGGACAAGTCCCATGCTCACTCAAATATACAATATATACTAAAGTCCTACATATACATCAAATTGAAAGACTTAACAAGTAGTCATGAACATACAAGCATGGCATTTTCAACATGCACAAGTTCATGGCCTAAGTCTAAAGCATAAGACATATGCAAGATGTGTCCCTATCCAATGCTCATCACATGGTGCCTCCAATATGCACCTCATGCTCCACTCTTCCAGGCTCAACCTGACCTGAAATGATGCCCCAAAACACGGGGTGAGATATATAAATATATCTCAGTAAACCAAGGGCCCTGGAGGTTTCTCCACCCAATGGCTCACTCAATGTGCAAATATAACATCATACAATATGCAAGCAATGCAATATCACCCACCAACTGGAGACAACCCAAGAACATCCACTCATGGATTCATGTTCAAGGACTCCATCATATAACTCCCGAGACAGTCCTGGCGCCTCTCCCATGGTTGAGAAGACTCCATGGCAATACCCAACCGGAACTCCTCATGAGCCCTATCCGGCGGACGTCCCCCGCTTGGATCATCCTGATGTCGCTCCCAGAGTCAACACCATGGCATTCCAACTGGCATTCTCCCGTAGGATGAACCCAGCGGATGTCCAAACCAACACACGTCAACTGGCCAGTGACCAAACAATTTTCACAAAATCAAGCAATATGCATACAAGCACACAATCACACAATGTCATAACCACATAATCCAACCACAACCATCCACTAGGTGTGGTGGAGCACACAAGGGCTAAACCCCAGTTCCAAAGGTTACCTCAATACCGAGCCCATGCTCCAAACGTAAGCTCCAAGCTTACCCGCTTCCAAAGCGTCCAAAAGAGGCAACCTAGATAATCCACAACATGATTATCAATACAATTCCAATGTCAACCATTCATTTACACAATTAATCATCATTTAAATCACCTAGGCCAAAGGCTATTTTTCCATACCATTTTACTTCTATCTCTTTTATAGATCAAATTACCAATTACACCATGAATCACACATTCTTTCTTCTCATTCCACTATATCACACTATGCCATCATCCAATTAAACATCATTTTATATCATACCACATCAAATTCACAACCTTTACATCATTTTTCCTCTAAACCTCTCCATGGTTCGAATTCCTCAAAGATTGGTTCTACAAGGTTTTCAATTTCATTTTAACACACACACTAATCATTTAATCATATTATCAATCTATTCCAATGGTCCATCATTCAATTATCCAATTACACCACATACCAATTTTCATGAAATCTTCACAAATTTTCCTAAGTTAAAATCCAACTTTTTCACCAAAATTTATCATAGCATTTCTAGCTTTCATGCATCATTCTAAGGCATTTTCATCTAATAGCATTTTTCCATTTGAGCTCTCTATCATCACACATCTAAAATCAAAGATTCAAAGCATAATTTCTAGATCTACAAAACCAACCACAAAAGTACCACAAATGTACTCACCATCTAGTGTAGGAACACCACCAAGGCTCCATCAATCCAAAAGAGATCCAAAACTCTCAAAAACTCCAAGAACCCAACATGGTTCGGATCT
The DNA here is from genome assembly GCA_032173675.1 of Gastrolobium villosum. Taxonomy (NCBI): domain Eukaryota; kingdom Viridiplantae; phylum Streptophyta; class Magnoliopsida; order Fabales; family Fabaceae; genus Gastrolobium; species Gastrolobium villosum. The sequence goes on along the minus strand of JAVKPL010011719.1, from coordinate 38,333 downwards.
GTACAGTCCCAAAACGCAGCAATGGAGGTGGTTTCATGGCTTCTAAGTGTTTCCAATGGATCTAGAAGGTTGTTTACAATAGATTTCAACACCAAAATCAAGTGATTTGGTGGAGAAATGAAGAATTGGTGTGAGATGAGAGAAATGGGGGTTTGGGGTTCATTTTGCAGGGGAGGGCGCGAGAGAGGAGAAGAAAAGAGAAGGAAAGAAGAAGAAAAAGAGGGTGGGGCCAAGTGACTTCGGTCACACGGGTCCCACACGCGATCTAACTTTCACTCCGATAAAAATTCTGATCATATATTCTTAATGTACATATTTTTCCAGTCCATGACATATTTTTCTTTCCTCAAAATATTGATAAAAATTTCACACTTATCGGTACACTCGTACCGCAGTATTTAACACTAAAAAAATCACTATTCATCAATTTTTCCCAAATTTGCCTATTCACTCAATTTTCCGCCCTGATTCCATTTCCAGCATTATTTTTGTCATATTAAATCTCTAACTCCATTTTTCATGCCTCGGTTTACGTTCTTGGCAAATTACCATTTTGCCCTTTTAGCCCATTTTGGCCCTAAATCTCGGATTTTCACTAATCCTTCCCTCTTAAACCCATATTTCATCAAATAATTTCACATTTAATTTTCCGAGGTGTTATAATTTTATTCATCAGTTTTCGACGAAATTCTTTTTCCGTCGAAAAAATTCACAAAATGAATTTCTTTTGCAATTTATTTTATTCATCCATTTTAGACGGAATTCGTTTTCCGTCAAAAATCTTCGACGAAATCCATTTTCGTCGCAAAACTTCACAAAATCCATTTCTTTTGCATTTATTTTATTCATCCATTTTCGACGGAATCCGTTTTCGTCAAAAAACTTCACAATATCAATTTATTTTGCATTTATTTTATTCATCCATGAATATGTTTTCCGTCAAAAAACTTCACAAAATCTATTTCTTTTGCATTTATTTTATTTATCCATTTTCGACGGAATTCATTTTCCGTCGAAAAACTTCACAAAATCAATTACTTTTGCATTTATTTTATTCATCAGTTTTCGACGGAATCCATTTTCCGTCGAAAAACTTCATAAAATCAATTTCTTTTGCATTTATTTTATTCATCAGTTTTCGACGAAATTCTTTTTCCGTCGAAAAACTTCACAAAATGAATTTCTTTTGCAATTTATTTTATTCATCCGTTTTAGACGGAATTCGTTTTCCGTCAAAAATCTTTGACGAAATCCATTTTCGTCGAAAAACTTCACAAAATCCATTTCTTTTGCTTTTATTTTATTCATCCATTTTCGACGGATTACGTTTTCCGTCAAAAAACTTAACAATATCAATTTCTGTTGCATTTATTTTTATTCATCCATTTTCGACGAAATCCGTTTTCCATCAAAAAATTTCACAATATCAATTTCTTTTGCATTTATTTTATTCATCCATTTTCGACGGAATTCATTTTCCGCCAAAATCTTCGACGCAATCCATTTTCCGTCGAAAAACTTCACAAAATCAATTTCTTTTGCATTTATTTTATTCATCCATTTTTGACGGAATCCGTTTTCCGTCAAAAAATTTCTTAATATCAATTTCTTTTGCATTTATTTTATTCATCCATTTTCGACGGAATCCGTTTTCCCTCAAAAAACTTCAAAATATCAATTTCTTTTTTTCATTTATTTTATTCATCCATTTTTGACGGAATCCGATTTCCCCCAAAAAACATCACAAAATCAATTTCTTTTGCATTTATTTTATTCATCCATTTTCGACGGAATTCATTTTCCGTAAAAAATCTTCGACGGAATCCATTTTCCGTCGAAAAACTTCATAAAATCAATTTCTTTTGCATTTATTTTATTCATCAGTTTTCGACGGAATCACTTTTCCGTCGAAAAAGTTCACAAAATCAATTTCTTTTTCAATTATTTTATTCATCAATTTTCGACGGAATCCATTTTCCATCGAAAAACTTCACAAAATCAACTTCTTTTGCATTTATTTTATTCATCAGTTTTCGACAAAATTCTTTTTCCGTCGAAAAACTTTAGAAAATCAATTTCTTTTGCATTTATTTTATTCATCTATTTTCGACGGAATCCATTTTCCATCGAAAAACTTCTCAAAATTAATTTCTTTTGCATTTATTTTATTCGTCAGTTTTCGACGGAATCCATTTTCCATCGAAAAACTTCAAAAAATCAATTTCTTTTGCATTTATTTTATTCATCAGTTTTCGATAAAATTCTGTTTCCGTCGAAAAACTTTACAAAATGAATTTCTTTTGCATTTATTTTATTCATCCATTTTCGACGGAACTCGTTTTCCGTCAAAAAACTTCACAATATCAATTTCTTTGCATTTATTTTATTCATCCATTTTCGGCGGAATCTGTTTTCCATAAAAAAACTTCACAAAACCAATTTCTTTTGCATTTATTTTATTCATCCATTTTCGACGAAATTCCTTTTCCGTCAAAAATCTTCGACGGAATCCATTTTCCGTCGAAAAACTTCACAAAATCAATTTCTTTTGCATTTATTTTATTGATCAGTTTTCGACGGAATCCATTTTCCGTCGAAAAATTTCACAAAATCAATTTCTTTTGCATTTATTTTATTCACCAGTTTTCGACGAAATTCTTTTTCCGTGAAAAAACTTCTCAAAAAGAATTTCTTTTGCAATTTAATTTATTCATCCGTTTTAGACGGAATTCGTTTTCCGTCAAAAATCTTCGACGAAATCCATTTTCGTCGCAAAACTTCACAAAATCCATTTCTTTTGCATTTATTTTATTCATCCATTTTCGACGGAATCCGTTTTCGTCAAAAAACTTCACAATATCAATTTATTTTGTATTTATTTTATTCATCCATGAATATGTTTTCCGTCAAAAAACTTCACAAAATCAATTTCTTTTGCATTTATTTTATTTATCCATTTTCGACGAAATTCATTTTCCGTCAAAAATCTTCGACGGAATCCATTTTCCGTCGAAAAACTTCACAAAATCAATTACTTTTGCATTTATTTTATTCATCAGTTTTCGACGGAATCCATTTTCCGTTGAAAAACTTCACAAAATCAATTTCTTTTGCATTTATTTTATTCATCAGTTTTCGACGAAATTCTTTTTCCGTCGAAAAACTTCACAAAATGAATTTCTTTTGCAATTTATTTTATTCATCCGTTTTAGACGGAATTCGTTTTCCGTCAAAAATCTTTGACGAAATCCATTTTCGTCGAAAAACTTCACAAAATCAATTTCTTTTGCATTTATTTTATTCATCCATTTTCGACGAAATTCATTTTCCGTCAAAAATCTTCGACGGAATCCATTTTCCGTCGAAAAACTTCACTAAATCAATTTCTTTTGCATTTATTTTATTCATCAGTTTTCGACGAAATCCATTTTCCGTCGAAAAATTTCACAAAATCAATTTCTTTTGCATTTATTTTATTCACCAGTTTTCGACGAAATTCTTTTTCCATCGATAAACTTCTCAAAAAGAATTTCTTTTGCAATTTAATTTATTCATCCGTTTTATACGGAATTCGTTTTCCGTCAAAAATCTTCGACGAAATCCATTTTCGTCGCAAAACTTCACAAAATCCATTTCTTTTGCATTTATTTTATTCATCCATTTTCGACGGAATCCGTTTTCGTCAAAAAACTTCAAAATATCAATTTCTTTTGCATTTATTTTATTCATCCATGAATATGTTTTCCGTAAAAAAACTTCACAAAATCAATTTCTTTTGCATTTATTTTATTTATCCATTTTCGACGGAATTCATTTTCTGTCAAAAATCTTCGACGGAATCCCTTTTCCTTCAAAAAACTTCACAAAATCAATTACTTTTGCATTTATTTTATTCATCAGTTTTCGACGGAATCCATTTTCCGTCGAAAAACTTCATAAAATCAATTTCTTTTGCATTTATTTTATTCATCAGTTTTCGACGAAATTCTTTTTCCCTCGAAAAACTTCACAAAATGAATTTCTTTTGGAATTTATTTTATTCATCCGTTTTAGACGGAATTCGTTTTCCGTCAAAAATCTTTGACGGAATCCATTTTCGTCGAAAAACTTCACAAAATCCATTTCTTTTGCATTTATTTTATTTATCCATTTTCGACAGATTACGTTTTCCGTCAAAAAACTTAACAATATCAATTTCATTTGCATTTATTTTTATTCATCCATTTTCGACGGAATCCGTTTTCCATCAAAAAACTTCACAAAATCAATTTCTTTTGCATTTATTTTATTCATCCATTTTCGACGGAATTCATTTTCCGTCAAAATCTTCGACGGAATCCATTTTCCGTCGAAAAACTTCACAAAATCAATTTCTTTTGCATTTATTTTACTCATCCATTTTAGACGGAATTCATTTTCCGTCAAAAATCTTCAACGGAATCCATTTTCCGTCGAAAAACTTCACAAAATCAATTTCTTTTGCATTTATTTTATTCATCAGTTTTCGACGGAATCCATTTTCCGACGAAAAATTTCACAAAATCAATTTCTTTTGCATTTATTTTATTCACCAGTTTTCGACGAAATACTTTTTCCGTCGAAAAACTTCTCAAAAAGAATTTCTTTTGCAATTTAATTTATTCATCCGTTTTAGACGGAATTCGTTTTCCGTCAAAAATCTTCGACGAAATCCATTTTCGTCGCAAAAATTCACAAAATCCATTTCTTTTGCATTTATTTTATTCATCCATTTTCGACGGAATCCGTTTTCGTCAAAAAACTTCACAATATCAATTTCTTTTGCATTTATTTTATTCATCCATGAATATGTTTTCCGTCAAAAAGCTTCACAAAATCAATTACTTTTGCATTTATTTTATTCATCAGTTTTCGACGGAATCCATTTTCCGTCGAAAAACTTCATAAAATCAATTTCTTTTGCATTTATTTTATTCATCAGTTTTCGACGAAATTCTTTTTCCGACGAAAAACTTCACAAAATGAATTTCTTTTGGAATTTATTTTATTCATCCGTTTTAGACGAAATTCGTTTTCCGTCAAAAATCTTTGACGAAATCCATTTTCGTCGAAAACTTCACAAAATCCATATCTTTTGCATTTATTTTATTCATCCATTTTCGACGGATTACGTTTTCCGTCAAAAAACTTAACAATATCAATTTCTTTTGCATTTATTTTTATTCATCCATTTTCGACGGAATCCGTTTTCCATCAAAAAACTTCACAAAATCAATTTTTTTTGCATTTATTTTATTCATCCATTTTCGACGGAATTCATTTTCCGTCAAAATCTTGATCGGAATCCATTTTCCGTCGAAAAACTTCACAAAATCAATTTCTTTTGCATTTATTTTATTCATCCATTTTCGACGGAATTCAATTTCCGTCAATAATCTTCAACAGAATCCATTTTCCGTCGAAAAACTTCACAAAATCAATTACTTTTGCATTTATTTTATTCATCAGTTTTCGACGGAATCCATTTTCCGTCGAAAAATTTCACAAAATCAATTTCTTTTGCATTTATTTTATTCACCAGTTTTCGACGAAATTCTTTTTCCGTCGAAAAACATCTCAAAAAGAATTTCTTTTGCAATTTAATTTATTTATGCGTTTTAGACGGAATTCGTTTTCCGTCAAAAATCTTCGACGAAATCCATTTTCGTCGCAAAACTTCACAAAATCCATTTCTTTTGCATTTATTTTTTTCATCCATTTTCGACGGAATCCGTTTTCGTCAAAAAACTTCACAATATCAATTTCTTTTGCATTTATTTAATTCATCCATGAATATGTTTTCCATCAAAAAACTTCACAAAATCAATTTCTTTTGCATTCATTTTATTTATCCATTTTCGACGGAATTCATTTTCCGTCAAAAATCTTCGACGGAATCCATTTTCCGTCGAAAAACTTCACGAAATCAATTACTTTTGCATTTATTTTATTTATCAGTTTTCGACGGAATCCATTTTCCGTCGAAAAACTTCATAAAATCAATTTCTTTTGCATTTTTTTTATTCATCAGTTTTCGACGAAATTCTTTTTCCGTCGAAAAACTTCACAAAATGAATTTCTTTTGCAATTTATTTTATTCATCTGTTTTAGACGAAATTCGTTTTCCGTCAAAAATCTTCGACGAAATCCATTTTCGTCGAAAAACTTCACAAAATCTATTTCTTTTGCATTTATATTATTCATCCATTTTCGACGGATTACGTTTTCCGTCAAAAAACTTAACAATATCAATTTCTTTTGCATTTATTTTTATTCATCCATTTTCGACGTAATCCGTTTTCCATTAAAAAACTTCACAAAATCAATTTCTTTTGCATTTATTTTATTCATCCATTTTCGACGGAATTCATTTTCCGTCAAAATCTTCGACGGAATCCATTTTCCGTTGAAAAACTTCACAAAATCAATTTCTTTTGCATTTATTTTATTCATCAGTTTTCGACGGAATCCATTTTCCGTCGAAAAAAATCACAAAATCAATTTCTTTTGCATTTATTTTATTCATCAGTTTTCGACGAAATTCTTTTTCCGTCGAAAAACTTCACAAAATGAATTTTACTTTATTCATCCGTTTTAGACGGAATTCGTTTTCCGTTAAAAATCTTCGACGAAATCCATTTTCGTCGAAAAACTTCACAAAATCAATTTCTTTTGCATTTATTTTATTCATCCATTTTTGACGGAATCCGTTTTCCGTTAAAAAACTTCACAAAATCAATTTCTTTTGCATTTATTTTATTCATCCTTTTTCGACGGAATTCATTTTCCGTAAAAAATCTTCGACGGAATCCATTTTCCGTCGAAAAACTTCACAAAATCAATTTCTTTTGCATTTATTTTATTCATCTGTTTTCGACGGAATCCATTTTCCTTCGAAAAACTTCATAAAATCTATTTCTTTTACATTTATTTTATTCATCCGTTTTCGTCACAATTCTTTTTCCGCCGAAAAACTTCACAAAATCAATTTCTTTTGCATTTACTTTATTCATCCATTTTCGACAGAATACATTTTCCGTCAAAAAATTTCGACGGAATCCATTTTCCGTCGAAAAAATTCTCAAAATCAATTTATTTTGCATTTATTTTATTCATGTTTTTTCGACGGAATCCATTTTCCATCAAAAAACTTCACAAAATCAATTTCTTTTTCATTTATTTTATTCATCAGTTTTCGACGGAATCCATTTTCCGTCCAAAATCTTCGACGGAATCCATTTCCGTCGAAAAACTTCACAAAATAAATTTCTTTTGCATTTATTTTATTCATCAGTTTTCGACAAAATTCTTTTTCCGTCGAAAAACTTCACAAAATCAATTTCTTTTGCATTTATTTTATTCATCCATTTCCGAAGGAACCCGTTTTCCTTCAAAAAACTTCACAATATCAATTTCTTTTGCATTTATTTTGTTCATCCATTTTCGACGAATCCGTTTTCCGTCAAAAAACTTCACAAAATCAATTTCTTTTGCATTTATTTTATTCATCCATTTTCGACGGAATTCATTTTCCGACAAAAATCTTCGATAGAATCCATTTTCCGACGAAAAACTTCCCAAAATCAATTTCTTTTGCATTTATTTTATTCATCAGTTTTTGACGGAATCCATTTTCTGTCGAAAAACTTCACAAAATCAGTTTCTTTTGCATTTATTTTATTCATCTGTTTTCGACGAAATTCTTTTTCCGTCGAAAAACTTCACAAAAAGAATTTATTTTGCAATTTATTTTATTCATCCATTTTAGACGGAATTCGTTTTCCGTCAAAAATCTTCGACGAAATCCATTTTCGTCGAAAAACTTCATAAAATCCATTTCTTTTGCATTTATTTTATTCATCCATTTTCGACGGAATTCATTTTCCGTCAAAAATCTTCGACAGAATCCATTTTCCGACGAAAAACTTCCCAAAATCAATTTCTTTTGCATTTATTTTATTCATCAGTTTTTGACGGAATCCATTTTCCGTCGAAAAACTTCACAAAATCAGTTTCTTTTGCATTTATTTTATTCATCTGTTTTCGACGAAATTCTTTTTCCGTCGAAAAACTTCACAAAAAGAATTTATTTTGCAATTTATTTTATTCATCCATTTTAGACGGAATTCGTTTTGCGTCAAAAATCTTCGACAGAATCCATTTTCCGACGAAAAACGTCCCAAAATCAATTTCTTTTGCATTTATTTTATTCATCAGTTTTCGACGGAATCCATTTTCCGTCGAAAAACTTCACAAAATCAATTTCTTTTGCATTTATTTTATTCAAATGTTTTCGACGAAATTCTTTTTCCGTCGAAAAACTTCACAAAAAGAATTTCTTTTGCAATTTATTTTATTCACCCGTTTTAGACGGAATTCGTTTTCCGTCAAAAATCTTCGACGAAATCCATTTTCGTCGAAAAACTTCACAAAATCCATTTCTTTTGCATTTATTTTATTCATCCATTTTCGACGGAATCCGTTTTCCGTAAAAAAACCTTCACAATATCAATTACTTTTGTATTTATTTTATTCATCCATTTTTGACGGAATCCGTTTTCCTTCAAAAAACTTCTCAAAATCAATTTCTTTCGCATTTATTTTATTCATCCATTTTCGATGGAATTCCTTTTCCGTAAAAAATCTTCGACGAAATCCATTTTCCGTCGAAAAACTTCACAAAATCAATTTCTTTTGCATTTATTTTATTCATCAGTCTTCGACCAATTCATTTTCCGTCGAAAAACTTCACAAAATCAATTTCTTTTGCATTTATTTTATTCATCCATTTTCGACAGAATACATTTTCCGTCAAAAATCTTCGACAGAATCCATTTTCCGTCGAACAACTACACAAAATCAATTTCTTTTGCATTTATTTTATTCATCAGTTTTCGACGGAATCCATTTTCCATCGAAAAACTTCACAAAATCAATTTCTTTTTCATCTATTTTAATCATCAATTTTCGACGGAATCCATTTTCCGTCGAAAAACTTCACAAAATCAATTTCTTTTGCATTTATTTTATTCATCCATTTTCGACGGAATTCATTTTCCGTAAAAAATCTTCGACGGAATCCATTTTCCGTCGAAAAACTTCACAAAATCAATCTCTTTTGCATTTATTTTATTCATCAGTTTTCTACGGAATCCATTTTCCGTCGAAAAACTTCACAAAATCAATGTCTTTTGCATTTATTTTATTCATCAGTTTTCGACGAAATTCTTTTTCCGTCGAAAAACTTCACAAAAAGAATTTCTTTTGCAATTTATTTTATTAATACGTTATAGACGGAATTCGTTTTTCGTCAAAAATCTTCGACGAAATCCATTTTCGTCGAAAAACTTCATAAAATCCATTTCTTTTGCATTTATTTTATTCATCCATTTTCGACGGAATCCGTTTTCCGTAAAAAAACTTCACAATATCAATTTCTTTTGCATTTATTTTACTCATCCATTTTCGACGGAATCCGTTTTCCTTCAAAAAAACTTCACAAAATCAATTTCTTTCGCATTTATTTTATTCATCCATTTTTGACGGAATCCGTTTTCCGTTAAAAAACTTTACAAAATCAATTTCTTTTGCATTTATTTTATTCATCCTTTTTCGACGGAATTCATTTTCCGTAAAAAATCTTCGACGGAATCCATTTTCCGTCGAATTTTGCATTTATTTTATTCATCTGTTTTCGACGGAATCCATTTTCCTTCGAAAAACTTCATAAAATCTATTTCTTTTGCATTTATTTTATTCATCAGTTTTCGACACAATTCTTTTTCCGCCGAAAAACTTCACAAAATCAATTTCTTTTGCATTTGTTTTATTCATCCATTTTCGACAGAATACATTTTCCGTCAAAAAATTTCGACGCAATCCATTTTCCGTCGAAAAAATTCTCAAAATCAATTTCTTTTGCATTTATTTTATTCATCAGTTTTCGACAGAATCCATTTTCCATCAAAAAACTTAACAAAATCAATTTCTTTTTCATTTATTTTATTCATCAATTTTCGACGGAATCCATTTTCCGTCGAAAAACTTCATAAAATAAATTTCTTTTACATTTATTTTATTCATCCATTTTCGACGGAATTCATTTTCCGTCAAAAATCTTCGACGGAATCCATTTTTCGTCGAAAAACTTCACAAAATCAATTTCTTTTACATTTATTTTATTCATCCATTTTCGAAGGAACCCGTTTTCCTTCAAAAAACTTCACAATATCAATTTCTTTTGCATTTATTTTATTCATCCATTTTCGACGAATCCGTTTTCCGTCAAAAAACTTCACAAAATCAATTTCTTTTGCATTTATTTTATTCATCCATTTTCGACGGAATTCATTTTCCGTCAAAAATCTTCGACAGAATCCATTTTCCGACGAAAAACTTCCCAAAATCAATTTCTTTTGCATTTATTTTATTCATCAGTTTTCGACGCAATCCATTTTCCGTCGAAAAACTTCACAAAATCAATTTCTTTTGCATTTATTTTATTCATCTGTTTTCGACGAAATTCTTTTTCCATCGAAAAACTTCACAAAAAGAATTTCTTTTGCAATTTATTTTATTCATCCGTTTTAGACAGAATTCGTTTTCCGTCAAAAATCTTCGACGAAATCCATTTTCGTCGAAAAACTTCATCAAATCCATTTCTTTTGCATTTATTTTATTCATCCATTTTCGACGGAATCCGTTTCCCATCAAAAAACTTCACAAAATCAATTTCTTTTGCATTTATTTTATACATGCATTTTCGACGGAATTCATTTTCCGTCAAAAATCTTCGACGGAATACATTTTCTGTCGAAAAACTTCACAAAATCAATTTCTTTTGCATTTATTTTATTCATCAGTTTTCGACAAAATTCATTTTTCGTAGAAAAACTTCACAAAACGAATTTCTTTTGCAATTTATTTTATTCATCCTATTTTAGACGGAATTCATTTTCCGTCAAAAATCTTCGACGAAATCCATTTTCGTCGAAAAACTTCATAAAATCCATTTCTTTTGCATTTATTTTATTCACCCATTTTCGACGGAATTCATTTTCCGTCAAAAATCTTCGACAGAATCCATTTTCCGACGAAAAACTTCCCAAAATCAATTTCTTTTGCATTTATTTTATTCATCAATTTTTGACGGAATCCATTTTCCGTCGAAAAACTTCACAAAATCAGTTTCTTTTGCATTTATTTTATTCATCTGTTTTCGACGAAATTCTTTTTCCGTCGAAAAACTTCACAAAAAGAATTTATTTTGCAATTTATTTTATTCATCCATTTTAGACGGAATTCGTTTTCCGTCAAAAATCTTCGACAGAATCCATTTTCCGACGAAAAACGTCCCAAAATCAATTTCTTTTGCATTTATTTTATTCATCAGTTTTCGACGGAATCCATTTTCCGTCGAAAAACTTCACAAAATCAATTTCTTTTGCATTTATTTTCTTCATATGTTTTCGACGAAATTCTTTTTCCGTCGAAAAACTTCACAAAAAGAATTTCTTTTGCAATTTATTTTATTCACCCGTTTTAGACGGAATTCGTTTTCCGTCAAAAATCTTCGACGAAATCCATTTTCGTCGAAAAACTTCACAAAATCCATTTCTTTTGCATTTATTTTATTCATCCATTTTCGACGGAATCCGTTTTCCGTAAAAAACCTTCACAATATCAATTTCTTTTGTATTTATTTTATTCATCCATTTTTGACGGAATCCGTTTTCCTTCAAAAAACTTCTCAAAATCAATTTCTTTCGCATTTATTTTATTCATCCATTTTCGACGGAATTCCTTTTCCGTAAAAAATCTTCGACGCAATCCATTTTCCGTCGAAAAACTTCACAAAATCAATTTCTTTTGCATTTATTTTATTCATCAGTCTTCGACCAATTCATTTTCCGTCGAAAAACTTCACAAAATCAATTTCTTTTGCATTTATTTTATTCATCCATTTTCGACAGAATACATTTTCCGTCAAAAATCTTCGACAGAATCCATTTTCCGTCGAACAACTTCACAAAATCAATTTCTTTTGCATTTATTTTATTCATCAGTTTTCGACGGAATCCATTTTCCATCGAAAAACTTCACAAAATCAATTTCTTTTTCATCTATTTTAATCATCAATTTTCGACGGAATCCATTTTCCGTCGAAAAACTTCACAAAATCAATTTCTTTTGCATTTATTTTATTCATCCATTTTCGACGGAATTCATTTTCCGTAAAAAATCTTCGACGGAATCCATTTTCCGTCGAAAAACTTCACAAAATCAACTTCTTTTGCATTTATTTTATTCATCCATCAGTTTTCTACGGAATCCATTTTCCGTCGAAAAACTTCACAAAATCAATGTCTTTTGCATTTATTTTATTCATCAGTTTTCGACGAAATTCTTTTTCCGTCGAAAAACTTCACAAAAAGAATTTCTTTTGCATTTTATTTTATTAATACGTTATAGACGGAATTCGTTTTCCATCAAAAATCTTCGACGAAATCCATTTTCGTCGAAAAACTTCATAAAATCCATTTCTTTTGCATTTAATTTATTCATCCATTTTCGACGGAATCCGTTTTCCGTAAAAAAACTTCACAATATCAATTTCTTTTGCATTTATTTTACTCATCCATTTTCGACGGAATCCGTTTTCCTTCAAAAAAACTTCACAAAATCAATTTCTTTCGCATTTATTTTATTCATCCATTTTTGACGGAATCCGTTTTCCGTTAAAAAACTTTACAAAATCAATTTCTTTTGCATTTATTTTATTCATCCTTTTTCGACGGAATTCATTTTCCGTAAAAAATCTTCGACGGAATCCATTTTCCGTCGAAAAACTTCACAAAATCAATTTCTTTTGCATTTATTTTATTCATCTGTTTTCGACGGAATCCATTTTCCTTCGAAAAACTTCATAAAATCTATTTCTTTTGCATTTATTTTATTCATCAGTTTTCGACACAATTCTTTTTCCGCCGAAAAACTTCACAAAATCAATTTCTTTTGCATTTGTTTTATTCATCCATTTTCGACAGAATACATTTTCCGTCAAAAAATTTCGACGCAATCCATTTTCCGTCGAAAAAATTCTCAAAATCAATTTCTTTTGCATTTATTTTATTCATCAGTTTTCGACAGAATCCATTTTCCATCAAAAAACTTAACAAAATCAATTTCTTTTTCATTTATTTTATTCATCAATTTTCGACGGAATCCATTTTCCGTCGAAAAACTTCATAAAATAAATTTCTTTTGCATTTATTTTATTCATCAGTTTTCGACAAAATTCTTTTTCCGTCGAAAAACTTAACAAAATCAATTTCTTTTACATTTATTTTATTCATCCATTTTCGAAGGAACCCGTTTTCCTTCAAAAAACTTCACAATATCAATTTCTTTTGCATTTATTTTATTCATCCATTTTCGACAAATCCGTTTTCCGTCAAAAAACTTCACAAAATCAATTTCTTTTGCATTTATTTTATTCATCCATTTTCGACGGAATTCATTTTCCGTCAAAAATCTTCGACAGAATCCTTTTTCCGACGAAAAACTTCCCAAAATCAATTTCTTTTGCATTTATTTTATTCATCAGTTTTCGACGGAATCCATTTTCCGTCGAAAAACTTCACAAAATCAATTTCTTTTGCATTTATTTTATTCATCTGTTTTCGACGAAATTCTTTTTCCGTCGAAAAACTTCACAAAAAGAATTTCTTTTGCAATTTATTTTATTCATCCGTTTTAGACGGAATTCGTTTTCCATCAAAAATCTTCGACGAAATCCATTTTCGTCGAAAAACTTCATCAAATCCATTTCTTTTGCATTTATTTTATTCATCCATTTTCGACGGAATTCATTTTCCGTCAAAAATCTTCGACGGAATACATTTTCTGTCGAAAAACTTCACAAAATCAATTTCTTTTGCATTTATTTTATTCATCAGTTTTCGACAAAATTCATTTTTCGTAGAAAAACTTCACAAAACGAATTTCTTTTGCAATTTATTTTATTCATCCTATTTTAGTCGGAATTCGTTTTCCGTCAAAAATCTTCGACGAAATCCATTTTCGTCGAAAAACTTCACAAAATCCATTTCTTTTGCATTTATTTTATTCACCCATTTTCGACGGAATCCGTTTTCCCTAAAAAAACTTCACAATATCAATTTCTTTTGCATTTATTTTATTCATCAGTTTTCGACGGAATCCATTTTTCGTCGAAAAACTTCACAAAATCAATTTCTTTTGCATTTATTTTATTCATCTGTTTTCGACGAAATTCTTTTTCCGTCGAAAAACTTCACAAAAAGAATTTCTTTTGCAATTTATTTTATTCATCCGTTTTAGACGGAATTCGTTTTCCGTCAAAAATCTTCGACGAAATCCAATTTCGTCGAAAAACTTCATAAAATCCATTTCTTTTGCATTTATTTTATTCATCCATTTTCGACGGAATCCGTTTCCCAACAAAAAACTTCACAAAATCAATTTCTTTTGCATTTATTTTATACATGCATTTTCGACGGAATTCATTTTCCGTCAAAAATCTTCGACGGAATCCATTTTCCGTCGAAAAACTTCACAAAATCCAATTCTTTTGCATTTATTTTATTCATCCATTTTCGACGGAATTCGTTTTCCGTAAAAAACCTTCACAATATCAATTTCTTTTGCATTTATTTTATTCATCCACTTTTGACGGAATCCGTTTTCCTTCAAAAAACTTCTCAAAATCAAGTTCTTTCGCATTTATTTTATTCATCCATTTTCGACGGAATTCCTTTTCCGTAAAAAATCTTTGACGGAATCCATTTTCCGTCGAAAAACTTCACAAAATCAATTTCTTGTGCATTTATTTTATTCATCAGATTTCGACGGAATCTATTTTCCGTCGAAAAACATCACAAAATCAATTTCTTTTGCATTTATTTTATTCATCCGTCTTCGACCCATTCTTTTTCCGTCGAAAAAATTCACAAAATCAATTTCTTTTGCATTTATTTTATTCATCCATTTTCGACAGAATACATTTACCGTCAAAATTCTTCGACGGAATCCATTTTCCGTCGAACAACTTCACAAAATCAATTTCTTTTGCATTTATTTTATTCAGCAGTTTTCGACGGAATCCATTTTCCATCGAAAAACTTCACAAAATCAATTTCTTTTTCATCTATTTTAATCATCAATTTTCGACGGAATCCATTTTCCGTCGAAAAACTTCACAAAATCAATTTCTTTTGCATTTATTTTATTCATCCATTTTCGACGGAATTCATTTTCCGTAAAAAATCTTCGACGGAATCCATTTTCCGTCGAAAAACTTCACACAATCAATTTCTTTTGCATTTATTTTATTCATCCATTTTCTACGGAATCCATTTTCCGTCGAAAAACTTCACAAAATCAATGTCTTTTGCATTTATTTTATTCATCAGTTTTCGACGAAATTCTTTTTCCGTCGAAAAACTTCACAAAAAGAATTTCTTTTGCAATTTATTTTATTAATCCGTTATAGACGGAATTCGTTTTCCGTCAAAAATCTTTGACGAAATCCATTTTCGTCGAAAAACTTCATAAAATCCATTTATTTTGCATTTATTTTATCAATCCATTTTCGACTGAATCCGTTTTCCGTAAAAAAACTTCACAATATCAATTTCATTTGCATTTATTTTACTCATCCATTTTCGACGGAATCCGTTTTCCTTCAAAAAAACATCACAAAATCAATTTCTTTTGCATTTATTTTATTCATCAGTCTTCGACCAATTCTTTTTCCGTCGAAAAACTTCACAAAATCAATTTCTTTTGCATTTATTTTATTCATCAGATTTCGACGGAATCCATTTTCCGTCGAAAAACTTCACAAAATCAATTTCTTTTGCATTTATTTTATTCATCAGTTTTCGACAAATTCTTTTTCCGTCGAAAAACTTCACAAAATCAATTTCTTTTGCATTTATTATATTCATCCATTTTCGACAGAATACATTTTCCGTCAAAAATCTTCGACGGAATCCATTTTCCGTCGAAAAACTTCACAAAATCAATTTCTTTTGCATTTATTTTATTCATCAGTTTTCGACGGAATCCATTTTCCATCGAAAAGCTTCACAAAATCAATTTCTTTTTCATTTATTTTATTCATCAATTTTCGACGGAATCCATTTTCCGTCGAAAAACTTCACAAAATCAATTTCTTTTGCATTTATTTTATTCATCCATTTTCGACGGAATTCATTTTCCGTAAAAAAATCTTCGACGGAATCCATTTTCCGTCGAAAAACTACACAAAATCAATTTCTTTTGCATTTATTTTATTCATCAGTTTTCGACGAAATTCTTTTACTGTCGAAAAAATTCTCAAAATGAATTTCTTTTGCAATTTTTTATTCGTACATTTTAGACGGAATTCGTTTTCCGTCAAAAATCTTCGACGAAATCCATTTTCGTCGAAAAACATCACAAAATCAATTTCTTTTGCATTTATTTTATTCTTTAGTTTTCGACGGAATCCATTTTCCGTCGAAAAATCTCACAAAATCAATTTCTTTTGCATTTATTTTATTCATCCATTTTCGACGGAATCCGTTTTCCGTAAAAAAACTTCACAATATCAATTTCTTTTGCATTTATTTTATTCATCCATTTTCGACGGAATCCGTTTTCCGTCAAAAAACTTCCCAAAATCAATTTCTTTCGCAGTTATTTTCTTCATCCATTTTCCACGGAATTCATTTTCCGTAAAAAAATCTTCGACGGAATCCATTTTCCGTCGAAAAACTTCACAAAATCAATTTCTTTTGCATTTATTTTATTCATCAGTTTTCGACGGAATCCATTTTCCGTCGAAAAATTTCACAAAATCAATTTCTTTTGCATTTATTTTATTCATCAGTTTTCGACCAATTCTTTTTCCGTCGAAAAACTTCACAAAATCAATTTCTTTTGCATTTATTTTCTTCATCCATTTTCGACAGTATACATTTTCCGTAAAAAATCTTCGACGAAATCCATTTTCCGACGAAAAACTTCACAAAATCAATTTCTTTTGCATTTATTTTATTCATCCATTTTCGACGGAATCCGTTTTCCGTCGAAAAACTTCACAAAATCAATTTCTTTTTCATTTATTTTATTCATCAATTTTCGACGGAATCCATTTTCCGTCGAAAAACTTCACAAAATCAATTTCTTTTGCATTTATTTTATTCATTAGGTTTCGACAAAATTCTTTTTCCGTCGAAAAACTTCACAAAATCAATTTCTTTTGCATTTATTTTCTTCATCCATTTTCGACAGTATACATTTTCCGTAAAAAATCTTCGACGGAATCCATTTTCCGTCGAAAAACTTCACAAAATCAATTTCTTTTGCATTTATTTTATTCATCAGTTTTCGACGGAATCCATTTTCCATCGAAAAACTTCACAAAATCAATTTCTTTTTCATTTATTTTATTCATCAATTTTCGACGGAATCCATTTTCCGTCGAAAAACTTCACAAAATCAATTTCTTTTGCATTTATTTTATTCATTAGTTTTCGACAAAATTCTTTTTCCGTCGAAAAACTTCACAAAATTAATTTCTTTTGCATTTATTTTATTCATCCATTTTCGACGGAATCCATTTTTCGTCAAAAAACTTCACAAAATCAATTTCTTTTCAATTTATTTTATTCATCCATTTTCGACGGAATTCATTTTCTGTCAAAAATCTTCGATGGAATCCATTTTCCGTCGAAAAACTTCTCAAAATTAATTTCTTTTGCATTTATTTTATTCGTCAGTTTTCGACGGAATCCATTTTCCATCGAAAAACTTCACAAAATCAATTTCTTTTGCATTTATTTTATTCATCAGTTTTCGACGGAATCCATTTTCCGTCGAAAAACTTCGCAAAATCAATTTCTTTTGCATTTTTTTTATTCATCAGTTTTCGAAGAAATTCTTTTTCCGTCGAAAAACTTCACAAAAAGAATTTCTTTTGCAATTTATTTTATTCATCCGTTATAGACGGAATTCGTTTTCCGTCAAAAATCTTCGACGAAATCCATTTTCGTCGAAAAACTTCATAAAATCCATTTCTTTTGCATTTATTTTATTCATCCATTTTCGACGGAATCCGTTTTCCGTAAAAAAACTTTACAATATCAATTTCTTTTGCATTTATTTTATTCATCCATTATCGACGGAATCCGTTTTCCTTCAAAAAACTTCACAAAATCAATTTCTTTCGCATTTATTTTATTCATCCATTTTCGACGGAATTCATTTTCCGTCAAAAATCTTCGACGGAAACCATTTTCCGTCGAAAAACTTCACAAAATCAATTTCTTTTGCATTTATTTTATTCATCAGATTTCGACGGAATCCATTTTCCGTCGAAAAACTTCACAAAATCAATTTCTTTTGCGTTTATTTTATTCATCAGTTTTCGACCAATTCTTTTCCGTCGAAAAACTTCACAAAATCAATTTCTTTTGCATTTATTTTCTTCATCCATTTTCGACAATATATATTTTCCGTAAAAAAACTTCGACGGAATCCATTTTCCGTCGAAAAACTTCACAAAATCAATTTCTTTTGCATTTATTTTATTCATCAGTTTTCGACGGAATCCGTTTTCCTTGAAAAAACTTCACAAAATCAATTTCTTTCGCATTTATTTTATTCATCCATTTTCGATGGAATCCATTTTCCGTCGAAAAACTTCACAAAATCAATTTCTTTTGCATTTATTTTATTCATCAGATTTCGACGGAATCCATTTTCCGTCAAATAACTTCACAAAATCAATTTCTTTTGCGTTTATTTTATTCATCAGTTTTCGACCAATTCTTTTTTCGTCGAAAAACTTCACAAAATCAATTTCTTTTGCATTTATTTTATTCATCCATTTTCGACAGAATACATTTTCCGTCGAAAAACATCACAAAATCAATTTCTTTTGCATTTATTTTATTCATCCATTTTCGACGGAATCCGTTTTCCTTCAAAAAACTTCACAAAATCAATTTCTTTCGCATTTATTTTATTCATCCATTTTCGATGGAATCCATTTTCCGTCGAAAAACTTCACAAAATCAATTTCTTTTGCATTTATTTTATTCATCAGATTTCGACGGAATCCATTTTCCGTCAAAAAACTTCACAAAATCAATTTCTTTTGCGTTTATTTTATTCATCAGTTTTCGACCAATTCTTTTTTCGTCGAAAAACATCACAAAATCAATTTCTTTTGCATTTATTTTATTCATCCATTTTCGACAGAATACATTTTCCGTCAAAAATCTTCGACGGAATCCATTTTCCGTCGAAAAACTTCACAAAATCCATTTCTTTTGCATTTATTTTATTCATCAGTTTTCGACGGAATCCATTTTCCATCGAAAAACTTCACAAAATCAATTTCTTTTGCATTTATTTTATTTATCAGTTTTCGACGAAATTCTTTTTCCATCGAAAAACTTCACAAAAAGAATTTCTTTTGCAATTTATTTTATTCATCCGTTATAGACGGAATTCGTTTTCCGTCAAAAATCTTCGACGAAATCCATTTTCGTCGAAAAACTTCATAAAATCCATTTCTTTTGAATTTAGTTTATTAATCCATTTTCGACGGAATCCGTGTTCCGTAAAAAAACTTCACAATGTCAATTTCTTTTGCATTTATTTTATTCATCCATTTTCGACGGAATCCGTTTTCCTTCAAAAAACTTCTCAAAATCAAGTTCTTTCGCATTTATTTTATTCATCCATTTTCGACGGAATTCCTTTTCCGTAAAAAATCTTTGACGGAATCCATTTTCCGTCGAAAAACTTCACAAAATCAATTTCTTGTGCATTTATTTTATTCATCAGATTTCGACGGAATCTATTTTCCGTCGAAAAACATCACAAAATCAATTTCTTTTGCATTTATTTTATTCATCAGTCTTCGACCCATTCTTTTTCCGTCGAAAAAATTCACAAAATCAATTTCTTTTGCATTTATTTTATTCATCCATTTTCGACAGAATACATTTACCGTCAAAATTCTTCGATGGAATCCATTTTCCGTCGAACAACTTCACAAAATCAATTTCTTTTGCATTTATTTTATTCAGCAGTTTTCGACGGAATCCATTTTCCATCGAAAAACTTCACAAAATCAATTTCTTTTTCATCTATTTTAATCATCAATTTTCGACGGAATCCATTTTCCGTCGAAAAACTTCACAAAATCAATTTCTTTTGCATTTATTTTATTCATCCATTTTCGACGGAATTCATTTTCCGTAAAAAATCTTCGACGGAAT
The DNA here is from genome assembly GCA_032173675.1 of Gastrolobium villosum. Classification (NCBI taxonomy): domain Eukaryota; kingdom Viridiplantae; phylum Streptophyta; class Magnoliopsida; order Fabales; family Fabaceae; genus Gastrolobium; species Gastrolobium villosum. The sequence goes on along the minus strand of JAVKPL010011719.1, from coordinate 17,997 downwards.
CCATTTTCCGTCGAAAAACTTCACAAAATCAATTTCTTTTGCATTTATTTTATTCATCAGTTTTCTACGGAATCCATTTTCCGTCGAAAAACTTCACAAAATCAATGTCTTTTGCATTTATTTTATTCATCAGTTTTCGACGAAATTCTTTTTCCGTCGAAAAACTTCACAAAAAGAATTTCTTTTGCAATTTATTTTATTAATCCGTTATAGACGGAATTCGTTTTCCGTCAAAAATCTTTGACGAAATCCATTTTCGTCGAAAAACTTCATAAAATCCATTTATTTTGCATTTATTTTATTCATCCATTTTCGACGGAATCCGTTTTCCGTAAAAAAACTTCACAATATCAATTTCATTTGCATTTATTTTACTCATCCATTTTCGACGGAATCCGTTTTCCTTCAAAAAAACATCACAAAATCAATTTCTTTTGCATTTATTTTATTCATCAGTCTTCGACCAATTCTTTTTCCGTCGAAAAACTTCACAAAATCAATTTCTTTTGCATTTATTTTATTCATCAGATTTCGACGGAATCCATTTTCCGTCGAAAAACTTCACAAAATCAATTTCTTTTGCATTTATTTTATTCATCAGTTTTCGACAAATTCTTTTTCCGTCGAAAAACTTCACAAAATCAATTTCTTTTGCATTTATTATATTCATCCATTTTCGACAGAATACATTTTCCGTCAAAAATCTTCGACGGAATCCATTTTCCGTCGAAAAACTTCACAAAATCAATTTCTTTTGCATTTATTTTATTCATCAGTTTTCGACGGAATCCATTTTCCATCGAAAAGCTTCACAAAATCAATTTCTTTTTCATTTATTTTATTCATCAATTTTCGACGGAATCCATTTTCCGTCGAAAAACTTCACAAAATCAATTTCTTTTGCATTTATTTTATTCATCCATTTTCGACGGAATTCATTTTCCGTAAAAAATCTTCGATGGAATCCATTTTCCGTCGAAAAACTTCACAAAATCAATTTCTTTTGCATTTATTTTATTCATCAGTTTTCGACGAAATTCTTTTACTGTCGAAAAAATTCTCAAAATGAATTTCTTTTGCAATTTTTTATTCGTACATTTTAGACGGAATTCGTTTTCCGTCAAAAATCTTCGACGAAATCCATTTTCGTCGAAAAACATCACAAAATCAATTTCTTTTGCATTTATTTTATTCTTTAGTTTTCGACGGAATCCATTTTCCGTCGAAAAACCTCACAAAATCAATTTCTTTTGCATTTATTTTATTCATCCATTTTCGACGGAATCCGTTTTCCGTAAAAAAACTTCACAATATCAATTTCTTTTGCATTTATTTTATTCATCCATTTTCGACGGAATCCGTTTTCCGTCAAAAAACTTCCCAAAATCAATTTCTTTCGCAGTTATTTTCTTCATCCATTTTCCACGGAATTCATTTTCCGTAAAAAAATCTTCGACGGAATCCATTTTCCGTCGAAAAACTTCACAAAATCAATTTCTTTTGCATTTATTTTATTCATCAGTTTTCGACGGAATCCATTTTCCGTCGAAAAATTTCACAAAATCAATTTCTTTTGCATTTATTTTATTCATCAGTTTTCGACCAATTCTTTTTCCGTCGAAAAACTTCACAAAATCAATTTCTTTTGCATTTATTTTCTTCATCCATTTTCGACAGTATACATTTTCCGTAAAAAATCTTCGACGGAATCCATTTTCCGTCGAAAAACTTCACAAAATCAATTTCTTTTGCATTTATTTTATTCATCAGTTTTCGACGGAATCCATTTTCCATCGAAAAACTTCACAAAATCAATTTCTTTTTCATTTATTTTATTCATCAATTTTCGACGGAATCCATTTTCCGTCGAAAAACTTCACAAAATCAATTTCTTTTGCATTTATTTTATTCATTAGGTTTCGACAAAATTCTTTTTCCGTCGAAAAACTTCACAAAATCAATTTCTTTTGCATTTATTTTCTTCATCCATTTTCGACAGTATACATTTTCCGTAAAAAATCTTCGACGGAATCCATTTTCCGTCGAAAAACTTCACAAAATCAATTTCTTTTGCATTTATTTTATTCATCAGTTTTCGACGGAATCCATTTTCCATCGAAAAACTTCACAAAATCAATTTCTTTTTCATTTATTTTATTCATCAATTTTCGACGGAATCCATTTTCCGTCGAAAAACTTCACAAAATCAATTTCTTTTACATTTATTTTATTCATTAGTTTTCGACAAAATTCTTTTTCCGTCGAAAAACTTCACAAAATTAATTTCTTTTGCATTTATTTTATTCATCCATTTTCGACGGAATCCATTTTTCGTCAAAAAACTTCACAAAATCAATTTCTTTTCAATTTATTTTATTCATCCATTTTCGACGGAATTCATTTTCTGTCAAAAATCTTCGATGGAATCCATTTTCCGTCGAAAAACTTCTCAAAATTAATTTCTTTTGCATTTATTTTATTCGTCAGTTTTCGACGGAATCCATTTTCCATCGAAAAACTTCACAAAATCAATTTCTTTTGCATTTATTTTATTCATCAGTTTTCGACGGAATCCATTTTCCGTCGAAAAACTTCGCAAAATCAATTTCTTTTGCATTTTTTTTATTCATCAGTTTTCGAAGAAATTATTTTTCCGTCGAAAAACTTCACAAAAAGAATTTCTTTTGCAATTTATTTTATTCATCCGTTATAGACGGAATTCGTTTTCCGTCAAAAATCTTCGACGAAATCCATTTTCGTCGAAAAACTTCATAAAATCCATTTCTTTTGCATTTATTTTATTCATCCATTTTCGACGGAATCCGTTTTCCGTAAAAAAACTTTACAATATCAATTTCTTTTGCATTTATTTTATTCATCCATTATCGACGGAATCCGTTTTCCTTCAAAAAACTTCACAAAATCAATTTCTTTCGCATTTATTTTATTCATCCATTTTCGACGGAATCCATTTTCCGTCGAAAAACTTCACAAAATAAATTTCTTTTGCATTTATTTTATTCATCAGATTTCGACGGAATCCATTTTCCGTCGAAAAACTTCACAAAATCAATTTCTTTTGCGTTTATTTTATTCATCAGTTTTCGACGAAATTCTTTTTCCGTCGAAAAACATCACAAAATCAATTTCTTTTGCATTTATTTTCTTCATCCATTTTCGACAATATACATTTTCCGTAAAAAAACTTCGACGGAATCCATTTTCCGTCGAAAAACTTCACAAAATCAATTTCTTTTGCATTTATTTTATTCATCAGTTTTCGACGGAATCCGTTTTCCTTCAAAAAACTTCACAAAATCAATTTCTTTCGCATTTATTTTATTCATCCATTTTCGATGGAATCCATTTTCCGTCGAAAAACTTCACAAAATCAATTTCTTTTGCATTTATTTTATTCATCAGATTTCGACGGAATCCATTTTCCGTCAAATAACTTCACAAAATCAATTTCTTTTGCGTTTATTTTATTCATCAGTTTTCGACCAATTCTTTTTTCGTCGAAAAATTTCACAAAATCAATTTCTTTTGCATTTATTTTATTCATCCATTTTCGACAGAATACATTTTCCGTCGAAAAACATCACAAAATCAATTTCTTTTGCATTTATTTTATTCATCAGTTTTCGACGGAATCCGTTTTCCTTCAAAAAACTTCACAAAATCAATTTCTTTCGCATTTATTTTATTCATCCATTTTCGATGGAATCCATTTTCCGTCGAAAAACTTCACAAAATCAATTTCTTTTGCATTTATTTTATTCATCAGATTTCGACGGAATCCATTTTCCGTCGAAAAACTTCACAAAATCAATTTCTTTTGCGTTTATTTTATTCATCAGTTTTCGACCAATTCTTTTTTCGTCGAAAAACTTCACAAAATCAATTTCTTTTGCATTTATTTTATTCATCCATTTTCGACAGAATACATTTTCCGTCAAAAATCTTCGACGGAATCCATTTTCCGTCGAAAAACTTCACAAAATCCATTTCTTTTGCATTTATTTTATTCATCAGTTTTCGACGGAATCCATTTTCCATCGAAAAACTTCACAAAATCAATTTCTTTTTCATTTATTTTATTTATCAATTTTTGACGGAATCCATTTTCCGTCGAAAAACTTCATAAAATCAATTTCTTTTGCATTTATTTTATTCATCCATTTTCGACGGAATTCATTTTCCTTAAAAAATCGTCGACGGAATACATTTTCCGTCGAAAAACTTCACAAAATCTATTTCTTTTGCATTTATTTTATCATCAGTTTTCGACGGAATCCATTTTCGTCAAAAAACTTCACAAAATCAATTTCTTTTGCATTTATTTTATTCATCAGTTTTCGACGAAATTCTTTTTCCGTCGAAAAAATTCACAAAATGAATTTCTTTTGCAATTTTTTTTATTCATACGTTTTAGACGGAATTCATTTTCCGTCAAAAATCTTCGACGAAATCCCTTTTCGTCGAAAAACATCACAAAATCAATTTCTTTTGCATTTACTTTATTCATCCATTTTCGACGAAATCCATTTTCCGTAAAAAATCTTCGACGGAATCCATTTTCCGTCGAAAAACTACACAAAATCAATTTCTTTTGCATTTATTTTATACATCAGTTTTCGACGAAATTCTTTTACTGTCGAAAAAATTCACAAAATGAATTTCTTTTGCAATTTTTTATTCGTACGTTTTAGACGGAATTCGTTTTCCGTCAAAAATCTTCGACGAAATCCATTTTCGTCGAAAAACATCACAAAATCAATTTCTTTTGCATTTATTTTATTCTTTAGTTTTCGACGGAATCCATTTTCCGTCGAAAAACTTCACAAAATCAATTTCTTTTGCATTTATTTTATTTATCCATTTTCGACGGAATCCGTTTTCCGTAAAAAAACTGCACAATATCAATTTCTTTTGCATTTATTTTATTCATCCATTTTCGACGGAATCCGTTTTCCGTCAAAAAACTTCCCAAAATCAATTTCTTTCGCAGTTATTTTCTTCATCGATTTTCGACGGAATTCATTTTCCGTAAAAAATCTTCGACGGAATCCATTTTCCGTCGAAAAACTTCACAAAATCAATTTCTTTTGCATTTATTTTATTCATCAGTTTTCGACGGAATCCATTTTCCGTCGAAAAATTTCAAAAAATCAATTTCTTTTGCATTTATTTTATTCATCAGTTTTAGACCAATTCTTTTTCCGTCGAAAAACTTCACAAAATCAATTTCTTTTGCATTTATTTTCTTCATCCATTTTCGACAGTATACATTTTCCGTAAAAAATCTTCGACGGAATCCATTTTCCGTCGAAAAACTTCACAAAATCAATTTCTTTTGCATTTATTTTATTCATCAGTTTTCGACGGAATCCATTTTCCATCGAAAATCTTCACAAAATCAAATTCTTTTTCATTTATTTTATTCATCAATTTTCGACGGAATCCATTTTCCGTCGAAAAACTTCACAAAATCAATTTCTTTTGCATTTATTTTATTCATTAGTTTTCGACAAAATTCTTTTTCCGTCGAAAAACTTCACAAAATCAATTTCTTTTGCATTTATTTTCTTCATCCATTTTCGACAGTATACATTTTCCGTAAAAAATCTTCGACGGAATCCATTTTCCGTCGAAAAACTTCACAAAATCAATTTCTTTTGCATTTATTTTATTCATCAGTTTTCGACGGAATCCATTTTCCATCGAAAAACTTCACAAAATCAATTTCTTTTTCATTTATTTTATTCATCAATTTTCGACGGAATCCATTTTCCGTCGAAAAACTTCACAAAATCAATTTCTTTTGCATTTATTTTATTCATTAGTTTTCGACAAAATTCTTTTTCCGTCGAAAAACTTCACAAAATCAATTTCTTTTGCATTTATTTTATTCATCAATTTTCGACGGAATCCATTTTCCGTCGAAAAACTTCACAAAATCATTTTCTTTTGCATTTATTTTATTCATCAATTTTCGACGGAATCCATTTTCCATCGAAAAACTTCACAAAATCAATTTCTTTTGCATTTATTTTATTCATCAGTTTTCGCCGGAATCTATTTTCCATCGAAAAACTTCGCAAAATCAATTTCTTTTGCATTTATTTTATTTATCAGTTTTCGACGAAATTCTTTTTCCATCGAAAAACTTCACAAAAAGAATTTCTTTTGCAATTTATTTTATTCATCCGTTATGGAAGGAATTCGTTTTCCGTCAAAAATCTTCGACGAAATCCATTTTCGTCGAAAAACTTCATAAAATCCATTTCTTTTGCATTTATTTTATTCATCCATTTTCAACGGAATCCGTTTTCCGTAAAAAAAACTTCACAATATCAATTCTTTTGCATTTATTTTATTTATCCATTGTCGACGGAATCCGTTTTCCTTCAAAAAACTTCACAAAATCAATTTCTTTCGCATTTATTTTATTCATCCATTTTCGACGGAATCCATTTTCCGTCGAAAAACTTCATAAAATCAATTTCTTTTGCATTTATTTTATTCATTAGATTTCGACGGAATCCATTTTCCGTTGAAAAACTTCACAAAATCAATTTCTTTTGCGTTTATTTTATTCATCAGTTTTCGACCAATTCTTTTCCGTCGAAAAACTTCACAAAATCAATTTCTTTTGCATTTATTTTCTTCATCCATTTTCGACAATATACATTTTCCGTAAAAAAAAACTTCGACGGAATCCATTTTCCGTCGAAAAACTTCACAAAATCAATTTCTTTTGCATTTATTTTATTCATCAGTTCTCGACGGAATCCATTTTCCATCGAAAAACTTCACAAAATCAATTTCTTTTGCATTTATTTTATTCATCAGTTTTCGACGGAATCTATTTTCCATCGAAAAACTTCGCAAAATCAATTTCTTTTGCATTTTTTTTATTCATCAGTTTTCGAAGAAATTCTTTTTCCGTCGAAAAACTTCACAAAAAGAATTTCTTTTGCAATTTATTTTATTCATCCGTTATAGACGGAATTCGTTTTTCGTCAAAAATCTTCGACGAAATCCATTTTCGTCGAAAAACTTCATAAAATCCATTTCTTTTGCATTTATTTTATTCATCCACTTTCAACGGAATCCGTTTTCCGTAAAAAAACTTCACAATATCAATTTCTTTTGCATTTATTTTATTCATCCATTTTCGACGGAATCCGTTTTCCTTCAAAAAACTTCACAAAATCAATTTCTTTCGCATTTATTTTATTCATCCATTTTCGATGGAATCCATTTTCCGTCGAAAAACTTCACAAAATCAATTTCTTTTGCATTTATTTTATTCATCAGATTTCGACGGAATCCATTTTCCGTCAAAAAACTTCACAAAATCAATTTCTTTTGCGTTTATTTTATTCATCAGTTTTCGACCAATTCTTTTTTCGTCGAAAAACTTCACAAAATCAATTTCTTTTGCATTTATTTTATTCATCCATTTTCGACGGAATTCATTTTCTGTTAAAAATCGTCGACGGAATCCATTTTCCGTCGAAAAAATTCACAAAATCTATTTCTTTTGCATTTATTTTATCATCAGTTTTCGACGGAATCCATTTTCGTCAAAAAACTTCACAAAATCAATTTCTTTTGCATTTATTTTATTCATCAGTTTTCGACGAAATTCTTTTTCCGTCGAAAAAATTCACAAAATGAATTTCTTTTGCAATTTTTTTTATTCATACGTTTTAGACGGAATTCGTTTTCCGTCAAAAATCTTCGACGAAATCCCTTTTCGTCGAAAAACATCACAAAATCAATTTCTTTTGCATTTATTTTATTCATCCATTTTCGACGAAATCCATTTTTGTCGAAAAACTTCACAAAATCAATTTCTTTTGCATTTATTTTATTCCTCCATTTTTTACGTAATCCGTTTTCCGTCAAAAAACTTCACAATTTCAATTCTTTTGCATTTATTTTATTCATCCATTTTCGACGGAATCCGTTTTCCGTCAAAAAACTACACAAAATCAATTTCTTTTTCATTTATTTTATTCATCCATTTTCGACGGAATTCATTTTCCGTCAAAAATCTTCGACGAAATCCATTTTCCGTCGAAAAACATCACAAAATCAATTTCTTTTGCATTTATTTTATTCATCCATTTTCGACGGAATCCGTTTTCCGTAAAAAAACTTCACAATATCAATTTATTTTGCATTTATTTTATTCATCCATTTTCGACGGAATCCGTTTTCCGTCAAAAAACTTCCCAAAATCAATTTCTTTCGAAGTTATTTTCTTCATCCATTTTCGACGGAATTCATTTTCCATAAAAAATCTTCGACGGAATCCATTTTCCGTCGAAACACTTCACAAAATCAATTTCTTTTACATTTATTTTATTCATCAGTTTTCGACAGAATCCATTTTCCGTCGCAAAACTAAACAAAATCAATTTCTTTTGCATTTATTTTATTCAACAGTTTTCGTCCCATTCTTTTTCCGTCGAAAAACTTCACAAAATCAATTTCTTTTGTATTTATTTTATTCATCCATTTTCGACAGAATACATTTTTCGTCAAAAATCTTCGACGGAATCCATTTTCCGTCGAAAAACTTCACAAAATTAATTTCTTTTGCATTTATTTTATTCATCAGTTTTCGACGGAATCCATTTTCCATCGAAAAACTTCACAAAATCAATTTCTTTTTCATTTATTTTATTCATCAATTTTCGACGGAATCCATTTTCCGTCGAAAAACTTCACAAAATAAATTTCTTTTGCATTTATTTTATTCATCAGTTTTCGACAAAATTCTTTTTCTGTCGAAAAACTTCACAAATCAATTTCTTTTGCATTTATTTTATTCATCCATTTTCGACGGAACCCGTTTTCGTTCAAAAAACTTCACAATATCAATTTCTTTTGCATTTATTTTATTCATTCATTTTCGACGGAATCCGTTTTTCGTCAAAAAACTTCACAAATCAATTTCTTTTGCATTTATTTTATTCATCCATTTTCGACGGAACCCGTTTTCGTTCAAAAAACTTCACCAAATCAATTTCTTTTGCATTTATTTTATTCATCCATTTTCGACAGAATACATTTTCCGTCAAAAATCTTCGACGGAATCCATTTTCCGTCGAACAACTTCACAAAATCAATTTCTTTTGCATTTATTTTATTCATCAGTTTTCGACGGAATCTATTTTCCATCGAAAAACTTCACAAAATCAATTTCTTTTTCATTTATTTTATTCATCAATTTTCGACGGAATCCATTTTCCGTCGAACAAATTCACAAAATCAATTTCTTTTGCATTTATTTTATTCATCAGTTTTCGACGGAATCCATTTTCCATCGAAAAACTTCACAAAATCAATTTCTATTTCATTTATTTTATTCATCAATTTTCGACGGAATCCATTTTCCGTCGAAAAACTTCACAAAATCAATTTCTTTTGCATTTATTTTATTCATCAGTTTTCGACAAAATTCTTTTTCCGTCGAAAAACTTCACAAAATCAATTTCTTTTGCATTTATTTTATTCATCCATTTTCGACGGAACCCGTTTTCCTTCAAAAAACTTCACAATATCAATTTCTTTTGCATTTATTTTATTCATCCATTTTCGACGGAATCCATTTTTCGTCAAAAAACTTCACAAAATCAATTTCTTTTGCATTTATTTTATTCATCCATTTTCGACGGAATTCATTTTCCGTCAAAAATCTTCGATGGAATCCATTTTCCGTCGAAAAACTTCTCAAAATGAATTTCTTTTGCATTTATTTTATTCGTCAGTTTTCGACGGAATCCATTTTACATCGAAAAACTTCACAAAATCAATTTCTTTTGCATTTATTTTATTCATCAGTTTTCGACGGAATCCATTTTCCGTCGTAAAACTTCGCAAAATCCATTTCTTTTGCATTTTTTTTATTCATCAGTTTTCGACGAAATTCTTTTTCCGTCGAAAAACTTCACAAAAAGAATTTCTTTTGCAATTTATTTTATTCATCCGTTATAGACGGAATTCGTTTTCCGTCAAAAATCTTCGACGAAATCCATTTTCGTCGAAAAACTTCATAAAATCCATTTCTTTTGCATTTATTTTATTCATCCATTTTCAACGGAATCCGTTTTCCGTAAAAAAACTTCACAATATCAATTTCTTTTGCATTTATTTTATTCATCCATTTTCGACGGAATCCGTTTTCCTTCAAAAAACTTCACAAAATCAATTTCTTTCGCATTTATTTTATTCATCCATTTTCGACGGAATCCATTTTCCGTCGAAAAACTTCACAAAATCAATTTCTTTTGCATTTATTTTATTCATCAGATTTCGACGGAATCCATTTTCCGTCGAAAAACTTCACAAAATCAATTTCTTTTGCGTTTATTTTATTCATCAGTTTTCGACCAATTCTTTTTCCGTCGAAAAACTTCACAAAATCAATTTCTTTTGCATTTATTTTATTCATCCATTTTCGACAGAATACATTTTCCGTCAAAAATCTTCGACGGAATCCATTTTCCGTCGAAAAACTTCACAAAATCAATTTCTTTTGCATTTATTTTATTCATCAGTTTTCGACGGAATCCATTTTCCATCGAAAAACTTCACAAAATCAATTTCTTTTTCATTTATTTTATTCATCAATTTTCGACGGAATCCATTTTCCGTCGAAAAACATCATAAAATCAATTTCTTTTGCATTTATTTTATTCATCCATTTTCGACGGAATTCATTTTCCTTAAAAAATCGTCGACTGAATCAATTTTCCGTCGAAAAACTTCACAAAATCTATTTCTTTTGCATTTATTTTATTCATCAGTTTTCGACGGAATCCATTTTCGTCAAAAAACTTCACAAAATCAATTTCTTTTGCATTTATTTTATTCATCAGTTTTCAACGAAATTCTTTTTCCGTCGAAAAAATTCACAAAATGAATTTCTTTTGCAATTTTTTTTATTCATACGTTTTAGACGAAATTCGTTTTCCGTCAAAAATCTTCGACGAAATCCATTTTCGTCGAAAAACATCACAAAATCAATTTCTTTTGCCTTTATTTTATTCATCCATTTTCGACGAAATCCATTTTTGTCGAAAAACTTCACAAAATCAATTTCTTTTGCATTTATTTTATTCATCAGTTTTCGACGGAATCTATTTTCCATCGAAAAACTTCGCAAAATCAATTTCTTTTGCATTTTTTTTATTCATCAGTTTTCGACGAAATTATTTTTCCATCGAAAAACTTCACAAAAAGAATTTCTTTTGCAATTTATTTTATTCATCCGTTATAGACGGAATTCGTTTTCCGTCAAAAATCTTTTCGACGAAATCCATTTTCGTCGAAAAACTTCATAAAATCCATTTCTTTTGCATTTATTTTATTCATCCATTTTCAACGGAATCCGTTTTCCGTAAAAAAACTTCACAAAATCAATTTCTTTTGCATTTATTTTATTCATCCATTGTCGACGGAATCCGTTTTCCGTCAAAAAACTTCACAAAATCAATTTCTTTTGCATTTATTTTATTCATCCATTTTCGACGGAATTAATTTTCCGTCGAAAAACTTCACAAAATAAATTTCTTTGCATTTATTTTATTCATCCGTTATAGACGGAATTCGTTTTCCGTCTTTCGACGGAATCCATTTTCCATCGAAAAACTTCATAAAATCAATTTCTTTTGCATTTATTTTATTCATCATTTTTCTACGGAATCCATTTTCCGTCAAAAAACTTCACAAAATCAATTTCTTTTGCATTTATTTTATTCATCAGTTTTCGACGAAATTATTTTTTCCAAAATCGAAATACTTCACAAAATTTTCCGTCGAGAAATTTCTTTTGCATTTATTTTATTCATCCGTTTTAGACGGAATTCGTTTTTTCGTCAAAAATCTTCGACGAAATCCATTTTCGTCGAAAAACTTCATAAAATCCATTTCTTTTGCATTTATTTTATTCATCCATTTTCAACGGAATCCGTTTTCCGTAAAAAAACTTCACAATATCAATTTCTTTTGCATTTATTTTATTCATCCATTTTCGACGGAATCCGTTTTCCTTCAAAAAAACTTCACAAAATCAATTTCTTTCGCATTTATGTTATTCATCCATTTTCGATGGAATCCATTTTCCGATGAAAAACTTCACAAAATCAATTTCTTTTGCATTTATTTTATTCATCAGATTTCGACGGAATCCATTTTCCGTCGAAAAACTTCACAAAATCAATTTCTTTTGCGTTTATTTTATTCATCAGTTTTCGACCAATTCTTTTTTCGTCGAAAAACTTCACAAAATCAATTTCTTTTGCATTTATTTTATTCATCCATTTTCGACAGAATACATTTTCCGTCAAAAATCTTCGACAAAATCCATTTTCCGTCGAAAAACTTCACAAAATCAATTTCTTTTGCATTTATTTTATTCATCAGTTTTCGACGGAATCCATTTTCCATCGAAAAACTTCACAAAATCAATTTCTTTTGCATTTATTTTATTCATCAGTTTTCGACGGAATCTATTTTCCATCGAAAAACTTCGCAAAATCAATTTCTTTTGCTTTTTTTTTATTCATCAGTTTTCGACGAAATTATTTTTCCATCGAAAAACTTCACAAAAAGAATTTCTTTTGCAATTTATTTTATTCATCCGTTATAGACGAAATTCGTTTTCCGTCAAAAATCTTCGACGAAATCCATTTTCGTCGAAAAACTTCATAAAATCCATTTCTTTTGCATTTATTTTATTCATCCATTTTCGACGGAATCCGTTTTCCGTAAAAAAACTTTACAATATCAATTTCTTTTGCATTTATTTTATTCATCCATTATCGACGGAATCCGTTTTCCTTCAAAAAACTTCACAAAATCAATTTCTTTCGCATTTATTTTATTCATCCATTTTTGACGGAATCCATTTTCCGTCGAAAAACTTCACAAAATCAATTTCTTTTGCATTTATTTTATTCATCAGATTTCGACGGAATCCATTTTCCGTTGAAAAACTTCACAAAATCAATTTCTTTTGCATTTATTTTATTCATCAGTTTTCGACGGAATCCATTTTCCATTGAAAAACTTCACAAAATCAATTTCTTTTTCATTTATTTTATTCATCAATTTTCGACGGAATCCATTTTCCGTCGAAAAACATCGTAAAATCAATTTCTTTTGCATTTATTTTATTCATCCATTTTCGACGGAATTCATTTTCCTTAAAAAATCGTCGACTGAATCAATTTTCCGTCGAAAAACTTCACAAAATCTATTTCTTTTGCATTTATTTTATTCATCAGTTTTCGACGGAATCCATTTTCGTCAAAAATCTTCACAAAATCAATTTCTTTTGCATTTATTTTATTCATCAGTTTTCAACGAAATTCTTTTTCCGTCGAAAAAATTCACAACATGAATTTCTTTTGCAATTTTTTTTATTCATACGTTTTAGACGAAATTCGTTTTCCGTCAAAAATCTTCGACGAAATCCATTTTCGTCGAAAAACATCACAAAATCAATTTCTTTTGCCTTTATTTTATTCATCCATTTTCGACGAAATCCATTTTTGTCGAAAAACTTCACAAAATCAATTTCTTTTGCATTTATTTTATTCATCAGTTTTCGACGGAATCTATTTTCCATCGAAAAACTTCGCAAAATCAATTTCTTTTGCATTTTTTTTATTCATCAGTTTTCGACGAAATTATTTTTCCATCGAAAAACTTCACAAAAAGAATTTCTTTTGCAATTTATTTTATTCATCCGTTATAGACGGAATTCGTTTTCCGTCAAAAATCTTCGACGAAATCCATTTTCGTCGAAAAACTTCATAAAATCCATTTCTTTTGCATTTATTTTATTCATCCATTTTCAACGGAATCCGTTTTCCGTAAAAAAACTTCACAATATCAATTTCTTTTGCATTTATTTTATTCATCCATTGTCGACGGAATCCGTTTTCCTTCAAAAAACTTCACAAAATCAATTTCTTTCGCATTTATTTTATTCATCCATTTTCGACAGAATCCATTTTCCGTCGAAAAACTTCACAAAATCAATTTCTTTGCATTTATTTTATTCATCAGTTTTCGACGGAATCCATTTTCCATCGAAAAACTTCACAAAATCAATTTCTTTTGCATTTATTTTATTCATCAGTTTTCGACGGAATCTATTTTCCATCGAAAAACTTCGCAAAATCAATTTCTTTTGCATTTTTTTTATTCATCAGTTTTCGACGAAATTATTTTTCCATCGAAATACTTCACAAAAAGAATTTCTTTTGCAATTTATTTTATTCATCCGTTATAGACGGAATTCGTTTTTCGTCAAAAATCTTCGACGAAATCCATTTTCGTCGAAAAACTTCATAAAATCCATTTCTTTTGCATTTATTTTATTCATCCATTTTCAACGGAATCCGTTTTCCGTAAAAAAACTTCACAATATCAATTTCTTTTGCATTTATTTTATTCATCCATTTTCGACGGAATCCGTTTTCCTTCAAAAAAACTTCACAAAATCAATTTCTTTCGCATTTATGTTATTCATCCATTTTCGATGGAATCCATTTTCCGACGAAAAACTTCACAAAATCAATTTCTTTTGCATTTATTTTATTCATCAGATTTCGACGGAATCCATTTTCCGTCGAAAAACTTCACAAAATCAATTTCTTTTGCGTTTATTTTATTCATCAGTTTTCGACCAATTCTTTTTTCGTCGAAAAACTTCACAAAATCAATTTCTTTTGCATTTATTTTATTCATCCATTTTCGACAGAATACATTTTCCGTCAAAAATCTTCGACCGAATCCATTTTCCGTCGAAAAACTTCACAAAATCAATTTCTTTTGCATTTATTTTATTCATCAGTTTTCGACGGAATCCATTTTCCATCGAAAAACTTCACAAAATCAATTTCTTTTGCATTTATTTTATTCATCAGTTTTCGACGGAATCTATTTTCCATCGAAAAACTTCGCAAAATCAATTTCTTTTGCATTTTTTTTATTCATCAGTTTTCGACGAAATTATTTTTCCATCGAAAAACTTCACAAAAAGAATTTCTTTTGCAATTTATTTTATTCATCCGTTATAGACGGAATTCGTTTTCCGTCAAAAATCTTCGACGAAATCCATTTTCGTCGAAAAACTTCATAAAATCCATTTCTTTTGCATTTATTTTATTCATCCATTTTCGACGGAATCCGTTTTCCGTAAAAAAACTTTACAATATCAATTTCTTTTGCATTTATTTTATTCATCCATTATCGACGGAATCCGTTTTCCTTCAAAAAACTTCACAAAATCAATTTCTTTCGCATTTATTTTATTCATCCATTTTCGACGGAATCCATTTTCCGTCGAAAAACTTCACAAAATCAATTTCTTTTGCATTTATTTTATTCATCAGATTTCGACGGAATCCATTTTCCGTCGAAAAACTTCACAAAATCAATTTCTTTTGCGTTTATTTTATTCATCAGTTTTCGACCAATTCTTTTCCGTCGAAAAACTTCACAAAATCAATTTCTTTTGCATTTATTTTCTTCATCCATTTTCGACAATATACATTTTCCGTAAAAAAACTTCGACGGAATCCATTTTCCGTCGAAAAACTTCACAAAATCAATTTCTTTTGCATTTATTTTATTCATCAGTTTTCGACGGAATCCGTTTTCCTTCAAAAAACTTCACAAAATCAATTTCTTTCGCATTTATTTTATTCATCCATTTTCGATGGAATCCATTTTCCGTCGAAAAACTTCTCAAAATCAATTTATTTTGCATTTATTTTATTCATCAGATTTCGACGGAATCCATTTTCCGTCAAAAAACTTCACAAAATCAATTTCTTTTGCGTTTATTTTATTCATCAGTTTTCGACCAATTCTTTTTTCGTCGAAAAACTTCACAAAATCAATTTCTTTTGCATTTATTTTATTCATCCATTTTCGACAGAATACATTTTCCGTCAAAAATCTTCGACGGAATCCATTTTCCGTCGAAAAACTTCACAAAATCCATTTCTTTTGCATTTATTTTATTCATCAGTTTTCGACGGAATCCATTTTCCATCGAAAAACTTCACAAAATCAATTTCTTTTTCATTTATTTTATTCATCAATTTTTGACGGAATCCATTTTCCGTCGAAAAACTTCATAAAATCAATTTCTTTTGCATTTATTTTATTCATCCATTTTCGACGGAATTCATTTTCCTTAAAAAATCGTCGACGGAATCCATTTTCCGTCGAAAAACTTCACAAAATCTATTTCTTTTGCATTTATTTTATTCATCTGTTTTCGACGGAATTCATTTTCCGTAAAAAATCTTCGACGGAATCCATTTTCCGTCGAAAAATTTCACAAAATCAATTTCTTTTGCATTTATTTTATTCATCAGTTTTCTACGGAATCCATTTTCCGTCGAAAAACTTCACAATATCAATTTCTTTTGCTTTTATTTTATTCATCCATTTTCGACGGAATCCGTTTTCCTTCAAAAAACTTCACAAAATCAATTTCTTTCGCATTTATTTTATTCATCCATTTTCGACGGAATTCATTTTCCGTAAAAAATCTTCGACGGAATCCATTTTCCGTCGAAAAACTTCACAAAATCAATTTCTTTTGCATTTATTTTATTCATCAGTCTTCGACCAATTCTTTTTCCGTCGAAAAACTTCACAAAATCAATTCCTTTTGCAATTATTTTATTCATCCATTTTCGACAGAATACATTTTCCGTCAAAAATCTTCGACAGTATAACACCTCATAAATGTAAATGTGCATTTTATGTTATAATGTGAAAATAAAATTGATGGATTAGAGAAAATCCGAGAATTATGGCCAAAATGGGCAAAAAAGGCAAAATGGTAATTGACCAGCCATGTATTCTGAGGCATAAAAATTGAGTTAAAGACTTCATATGACAAAAATAATGCTGGAAATGGACTCAGGGCGGAAAATTGAGTGAGTAGGCAAATTTGTGAAAAATTGATGAATAGTGACTTTTTAAGTGTAAGATACTGTTGTATGAGTGTACCGATAAGTGTGAAATTTTTATCAATATTTTTTGGAAATAAAAATATGTCAGGGACTTGAAAAATATGTAGATTAAGAATGTGTGATCAGAATTATTGTCGGGGTTAAAGTTAGATCGCGTGTGGGACCCGCGTGACCGAAGTCACTTAGCTTCCCACCTCTTCCCCACGCCTTCCTTCCTCTTTTCTTTCTTTTTCTCCCGTAAGCCTTCCTCCTCCATTCAAAAGAACCCATTCTCCTCTCTTCTCCACCATTTCTTCATTTCTCCACCAAATCACTTGGTTTTGGTGTTGAAATTTATTGTAAACAACCTTCTAAAGCCATTGGTGATACTCTCAAGCCTTGAAACCACCTCCTTTGTGCGATTAGGAGCAAACTTAGATTCGAATTTTTGGGTTCTTGGTGTTTTTGAAGGGTTTTTGATCTTCCTTTGCTTGGTGGAACCTTGGTGGAGTGTCTACCATAGATTGTGAGTATATTTGTGGTATCTTTGTGGTTGATTTTGTAGATCTAGAAATTTATGCACTAAGTCTTTAATCTTAGATGTGTGATGATAGAGAGCCCAAATGGAAAAATGCTATTAGATGAAAATGCCTTAGAATGATGCTTGTGAGCTAGAAATGCTATGATAAATATTGGTGAAAAAGTGAGATTTTTAACTTAGGAAAAATTTGGGAAATTTCATGAAATTTGAGGTTTTGTGTAATTTGGAATTGTTGATCATTGTAGGGTGCCTCACACGGACGTGATTGTGAAAGATTGATTTGGAGCGTACGTGTGGAACAGAATTGTTAGTGTTGAGGTAAACCCTTGGAACTGGGGTTTAATCCCTTGTGTGCTCCACCACACCTAGTGGAAGGTTGTGGTTGGATTTTGTGTTTATGGCATTGTGTGATTATGTGCTTGTATGCCATATTGCTTGATATGTGTGAAAATT
>JAVKPL010011718.1:0-51823 GCA_032173675.1 Gastrolobium villosum | reverse complement strand
AGCATCAAACAGCCGAAGCTCTACATCCATCTGCGTCTCTACATGCTGCTGTTGCTGTACGCCTTCATAAAAGGGCTTCAGACGATGTCCATTCACAGTGAAGGTGTTTCCAGTCTGCTTATCACTTAATTCAACTGCACAATAAGGAAAAATAACAGTAATAATAAAGGGGCCATCCCATCTTGATCTGAGTTTACCAGGCATAAACTTAATACGTGAATTGAATAATAGCACATTCTGGCTCACTGCAAATTCCTTCCTCAGGATCTGCTTATCATGGAATGCCTTTGTCTTTTCCTTGTATAGACGTGAGCTCTCATAGGCATCCAAATGAAGCTCCTCTAACTCTTGCAGCTGTAGTTTCCTTTCTCCCCCTGACTGATTTAGGTCCATGTTTCACTGCTTCACAGCCTAATATGCCCGATGCTCCAGCTCCACTAGTAGGTGGCATGCCTTACCATAAAAAAGCCGGTAAGGTGACATCCCAATCGGAGTCTTATAGGCAGTCTTGTATGCCCACAAAGCATCTTCTAACTTCTTGCTCCAATCCTTTCTATTAGCATTGATAGTCTTCTGAAGGATTTGCTTAACTTCTCTGTTTGAAACTTCAACTTGGCCATTTGTCTGTGGATGGTATGCTGTAGATACTTTGTGGAGGACTCCATATTTTTTTAGTAAGGCATCCATGCTCTTATTGCAAAAATGTGAGCCTTGATCACTGATAATGGCTCGAGGAATGCCAAACCTGCAGAAAATATTAGAACGGACAAAATCTGCAACAACGGCAGAATCATCAGTTCAGGTGGCTTTCGCCTCAACCCATTTAGAAACATAATCCACAGCTAAGAGTATGTAAGCAAAACCAAAGGAAACAGGAAAGGGACCTATAAAATCAATACCCCAAACATCAAAAACCTCACAAAAAAGTATAGGGTTTTGGGGCATGTCATGTCTACGGGAAATGCTACTTGCTCTCTGACAATTAGCACAAGACTTACAAAACTCATAAGCATCATGAAATAGAGAAGGCCAGAATAAACCACAGTCTAGAACCTTCCTAGCAGTTCTTTGTGGTCCAGAATGACCACCACAAGCAGATGCATAACAAAAATTCAAAACAGAAAGAGTCTCTCTGTCAGACACACATATCCTAACCACTTGGTCACTACAAAATCTCCACAAGTAAGGATCATCCCACACATAGTATTTAGACTCGCTTTTCAATTTCAAGATCTGAGCCTTAGTGGAGTCAACAGGTAATGCACCAGCAACCAAGTAATTAACTATATCAGCAAACCAAGGGAACTTACCTTACAGCTGTAAAAGCTGTTCATCAGGGAAATTATCCCTAATAGGTATAGGGTCAGATGGAAGAGAGGTGATGCGGCTAAGATGATCAGCCACTTGGTTTTCCGCTCCATTTCTATCCTTGATCTCAATATCAAACTCTTGGAGCAGTAACATCCATCGGATGAGTCTAGGCTTAGCATCTGCTTTCTTTAAAAGAAATTTCAAAGCTGCATGGTCAGAGAAAACAATAACCTTGGTATCTAGCAGATATGACCGAAACTTATCAAAAGCAAATACTATAGCCAAGAGTTCTTTTTCAGTGGTGGTATAATTGGATTGAGCAGAATCCAACGTCCTGGATGCATATGCAATGACATGTGGGGCCTTGTTGACCCGCTGAGCAAGAACAGCTCTAACAGCATAATTTGATGCGTCGCACATCAACTCAAATGGGAGAGACCAATCAGGTGCTCGGATAACAGGAGATACGGTTAGGCAGCGCTTCAGATGATCAAAAGCTATCTTGCATGCATCACCAAACTCAAAGTCAATGTCTTTCTGGAGAAGGTTGGACAGCGGAAGAGCAATCTTACTAAAATCTTGAATGAAGCGCCTGTAAAAACCTGCATGGCCAAGAAAAGAATGAACTTCCCTTACAGAAGCGGGGTAAGGCAAAGCAGTAATAACATCAATTTTAGCAGGATCCACTTCAATACCCTTTTTAGAGACATGTCCTAAAACTATCCCTGACTCAACCATGAATGACATTTTTTAAAATTCGACACAAGATTGGTTTAAATGCATTTGTTTAAAACTCTACCCAGATTATCCAAACATGCATCAAAAGAAGAGCCATAGACACTAAAATCATCCATAAAAACCTCCATGCAATCCTCTAATAACTCAGAACGTTGAAAAGTACCTCGTGCATTGCAAAGTCCAAAGGGCATCCTCCTGTAAGCATATGTGCCAAAGGGGCATGTGAAGGTCGTCTTCTCCTGATCCTCAGGTGCAATGTGGATCTGGAAGTAGCCTGAGTATCCATCCTGAAAACAGTAGTGGGATTTACCAGCTAACCGCTCCAACATCTGATCAATAAATGGAAGAGGGTAATGGTCTTTGCGGGTTTCCTGGTTGAGCCTACGGTAGTCTATGCAGACTCTCCAGCTGTTTTGAGCTCTTGTTGTAATTAGCTCATTTTTCTGGTTGGCAATCACAGTGACTCCCGACTTCTTAGGGACCACCTGAACAGGACTAACCCACTGGCTATCAGAGATGGGTTAAATCATCCCAGCTTGCAAGAGTTTTGTTACTTCCTTCTTCACCACATCTAGAATTAGTGGGTTCAAACGCCTTTGGGGCTGTCTCACTGGTTTAGCTCCTTCTTCAAGTAGAATATGGTGCATGCACGTGGAAGGACTAATGCCAATAATGTCAGCCATTGTCCACCCAATTACCCTTTTATTTGCTTTCAACAGGGTTAACAGTTTATCCTCCTGCTCGGGTAGAAGGTTCTTTGCCACAATGACTGGTAGCTCCTCATTCTCTTCAAGGAATGCATATTTCAAGTGGTTAGGCAGAACCTTCAACTCCAATTTCGGAGGCTGCTCAATGGATGGAAGAAGTGTAGTTGGTGGTGCAAATTTTTCAGAAAACAAGTCAACAGCTATGCCTGTAAACAAATTGTCAGAAATAGAATTAGGATCATCAATAATATCAGCAGGCAATTCAGATAATGCACATTCTCACTCAGAATCAGGTTCATCAATCAGTGCATCATTAAAACCAGAAAGATGTGATGCTATTTCAGCACACACAATGCACTCTTGACTATCACCACAACCACAAAAATCAAAAGCATGAGTAGTTGAAAAATCAGAAAAATCAACAAGGAATTCAGCAGAGAATCCTCAACAACTTCATCTATCACATCAATGCAGAAAACAAAATGCTCTTCCAAAGGATATTTCATGGCATCAAAAATATTAAAATGCACAATGCTATCACCAAACTCCATGGAAATAGTACCAGAATGAACATCTATCTTGGTCCTAGCTGTTCTCATGAAAGGTCTACCAAGTATGATTGGTTATCTATTAGTAGCAGTGTCACTCTCCATTTCTAAAATGTAGAAGTTAGCAGGAAAATCAGATTATTGACCATGACCAATACATCCTCAATCAAACCAGATGGGTGAATACTACTCCTATTAGCTAACGTAACCACAATACTAGTAGCACGAAAATGACGAAGACCAAGAGACTTATAAATAGATGCAGGCATAACATTAATGGAAGCTCCTAAGTCTAGCATGCAATCATGAAAAATAGAATTGCCAATCACACAAGGAATAGTAAATGTCCCTGGATCTTGACAATTTTTAGGCATAGGCTGGATGAGTGCCGATACATTTTGACTCAGGTTAACCTGCTCATCTCCCTTCAGTCTCCTCTTGTTGGTGCACAGCTCCTTTAGAAACTTGGCATATCTCGAAATCTGTTGTATTGCATCCAGAAGAGGGATGTTCACCTCAACTTTCCGGAAGGTGTCGAGTATCTCTTTATCTTTAGCCTTTGCTGACTGCTTCTTTGACTGAGTGGCTCTCTGAGGGAATGGCATAGGGAAATGGACATCAGATGTATTAGTGCTCTGCTTCTTGGAGCTAGTGTCATTTCCCTTAGATGACTCAACAGCAGTGTGGTTTGGCTCCTCCATTTGCTTGCCAGACCGCAGAGTAATAGCACTCACATTTCCGCTTCCTTTTGGATTCGGACTGTTTGGGATGGAAGGGAGCTGCCACTTGCTTGTTGATTTTTACTTATTGGTGTTGCAAGTTGGCCAATCTGTGTTTGCAGATTCTGGATGGAAGACTCAGTCCTCTACTGGAACATTGCCACTAGCTTGCTGCTGCACTGGTGGCTGCTGCATTTGCTGCTGCTGCATTGGTGGCTGCTGCATTGGCTGTTGAGGTGCAAATTGTTGAAAATTCTACCTTTGTTGTGAAGGTACAAATTGCTGCCTCTGTTGAAATGGTGCACTTTGTTGATTCTGCTAGAATGGTGCACTTTGCTTATTCTGGCTCCATTTGAGATTTGAATGATTTTTCCAGCCAGATTATATGTATTGGAGAAGGGATTGTTTTGCTGCTGCTGGTATTGTGGCTTTGTAGGAAAAACTGTAGCAACAGACTGATCAAATTGGAAACCGCTATCTTGGAAGGAAGGACAAGCATCCATGGGGTGAGAAGGATCACAGCAAATGCCACACAGGTTGCTTATTTGTTGAGCAGAAAGTTGCACAGATGGTTGCACAGTTTGTGTCACTGCCTCACCATTGATGTCGACTCATCAAGTCTGCTCTCCATTCTCTGATTATCTGTGCTTGATGCTCCTGCTGCTGCCACTATTGGATTTTGCATTGGAGGAGCTTGCACTTGGAACACTGCACTTCTGTTTGCTTTAGTGCCAAATTGTTGAGCATTAGCAGCTATCTCAGCAATCAACTCTTTTGCCTCATCGGGTGTTTTATTGCTCAGGACTCCTCCACTAGCTGCATCTAAAAGGTTCCTATCCATAGGCAGCAACCCTTCATAGAAGTAAACAATCAGGAGATTGTCTGGAATCTGATGATATGGATAGCTTGCATAAAGCCTTTTAAACCGCTCCCAATACTCATGCATGTTCTCCCCATTAGACTGCTTTATGCCACTGATATATATTCTAATTGTGGTGGCCCGGGATGAAGGGAAGAATTTTTCCAAAAATAATCTGGACATGTCATTCCAACTGACAATGGAGGAAGGTGGCAAGTAGTACAGCCAGTCCTTAGCTCCACTATCCAAAGAGAAAGGGAAGGCACGCAGCTTGATTTGCTCCTCATCCATCCCTGGTGGCTTCATAGTGCTACAGACTATATGAAATTCCTTCAGATGTTTGTGAGGATCCTCACCTGCAAGACCATGAAATTTAGGAAGCAAATGTATCAGTCCAGACATAAGCTCAAAAGGTACAACAGAGTTAGCATAATGAATACACAGAGGCTGCTCATTATTAGCATCAGGTGCAGCCAATTGCTTAAAAGTCCTTTTATCCATGGTCACAGAATCAAATAAATTACCAAAAGAATAAACACTATGTAAAGGACTCGAACAAACTGACTCTAAGGTATGCACTGGAACAGCCCTATTGTAAGTCAACCTACGAGCTCTACTAGCAGCATGCAATAATCTCTCTATCTCAGGGTCATATGCATATAAATCATCAACACTGGTGGTACTCCTAGTCATGCATCATAGGCAAAGGCATACAGCAGTAAAGTCATAAAACATACGACAGGACACAAAAATTTGCCGAAAATAGCAAATAGAAGCAAAAATAAATCTACAAAAAATACCAAATGACCTCAGAATGCTATGGGACCAACTCTCCTAAACTCTAATTGACCTTACGGACTCAAAAATCAAATAAATTTTTTCGAAAAATAAAATAAAATAGCAGACGATTGAATTCGGCTAAAATTGGGCTTCCATCATGGAGGATACTCCTCGATGACTTATGACCAGGATCGCCTCCTCCTTCACGTCACCAAATTTCAGGTCAATCGGAGCAAGTTGGACAATATCAGAAATACCCGATACGTCCTGAAATGACAAAGAAACACCAAAACGGGTTAGTAAACAGCAGTATTTGGCAAAATTAAGGGTCACCTCACCCTTTTAGGGTATGACTTATGCTCAGAAGGTCGGATTCCTTTGGGGATAGAACTCCCCGAAGCCAATCTCTCAAACTGAAGTTTTACCGATTTCCCCAAATTTTCCCAAAACTGCCTAAAACGTAAACCGTAATGCAAAAATTGTAAAAACTGAGAAAAGACGCGTCTGCAGAATCAAATTCCGATGCAAAATCAAAGGTGCAGAAATCAGAATCAGAAACATAAACTAGTGCAACAGCAGAAACAAGACAGATGCGCAAAACGTAATTTTTTTTTTTAAATAATTTTTTTTAGAAACAGAAACGATTTAGACCTATGCAATTTCCCCGGCAACGGCGCCAAATTTGACACGAGCTGTCGAACTCGCACAAATTAAAAATTATTTTTAATTAGGGTTCAGAAAATTTTGCAGTAAAGTGAAAATCCTAAGTCGTCTCTCAAGGAAATTGTTTTGGTAAAATCGCTTATGATCGCAAAAAATAAAAAAGGGGGTTTTGGATTTTGGTTTAATAAAAGACAGAATATAAACTGGGATTAAAACTTCGTAATTAAAATTAACCAGCCTAAGGTTACGGTTCCTAGGATGTCCTTCCTTGGATAACAATTCTGAAATTCATGATTGATCTCAATTGAATCAGAATCCTTATTTTTAATTGAGAACAATCGGATCATCAAATCTGATGATTATTCCTTTTCCATAATCGCAATCGCGAACCTCAGATCAAATATCCATAATCGCACGATATCGATCTGAGTTAGGAAAAGAAACAAATATGGTTAGAGAATTATAAAAATTACCAAATTCACGATTAATCTCAATTGAATTAGAATCCTTATTTCCAATTGAGGTTAATCGGATCATCAAATCTGATGATCATTCTTCACCCATAATCGCAATCGCGAACCTCAGATCGAATATCCATAATCGCACGATATTGATCTGAGTTAGGGTAAAGAAGTGAAACTGGTTAGAGATTGATCGCAGATCCTCTAGACAGATCCATCGAATCCTTTCCCCTTAGGATGATTAAAAGGGTGTTTAGCCTAGCATGGCTAGGATAAACATGATTAAAAATAAATAAAGAAGAAGAAAAAGATGAAGAACGCGAAGAACACTTTAGAGAAAATACTTTGATCCCAAATTTCGAAAATTACATCATGCCCTAATGGTTCCTACTTTGCATTCATATACCCCTACCCACAAACAGGCTAGGGTTCAACTCATATCGGCCCATTTGTCTAAAATTCAAAATAAAATAAATAAAATAAAATAAAACTAAATTACAAGTCCAATAATAAAATAAAACTTCAGCAAAACGCGTCCAACTTGGCATCAGAAATCGACCAGCTTCCAGTCCGAATTGGGCTTCGAGATCACAAGAATTGTAGCCCTCGGCGTTATCTGAAAAACCCAACAAGAACGGAGTTAATCCGACAACTGTGGACCGAGATATTGCCAAAATAAAGAAGTAACGTAAAGCTAAAAGATTCTGATGAAAATAAATTAAACTCAATCAAAAACTAAAAATGTAAATTAACTCAAAACATCATTATTTTATTCAAATAAATCCAAAAATATTAATCAAGAGTAACAAATAAGTGCAATAAAATATGAGTTATCACTTTGCAAGAGCAAGAAAATACACCACAAGGTTGGTTCTTTCCCTTCAAAGGTCACACCTTGAAGCTCACCATGCCATGATAATGGCTCCCTCAACCAAGTTCCATGAACTCAGCCCAACACTCTCCCTACACAATGCTCACAACTCAGAAAACAAGGGTCTTTCACCTACACAAGTCTTCCCACACCCAATGATAAAACCTTGGTTTATAATGTTTTAAAGCATGAATTAGATTAATTTGTGTGATTAAATGGATGGAAAAGAGGGTTAATGTCCTAGAAAGTCCTAAATATAGGTTCTGGAAGCTTTGTTGAAAATTTGTATTGTTCTTGTAGGGAAATGAAGCTCAATGAAGCAAAAGAGAGAAGGAAGAAGATTTTGAAGAATGGAAAATGCCCAAGTGTTGAGCGCTAAAACGTCCACATAGATCGTTTTAGCGCGCTGCTGGAATCTGAAGACAAAAGTTGCTAATGATGAGCTCTAAAACGTCCACACAGAACATTTTAGTGCGCTGTTGTTGGAAAAGTTTTGGGTCTTGGGCGCTAAAACCTCTTGATCAAATGTTTTAGCACCTTGATGTGGGAAAAGACTCTGGTCTTGAACGTTAAGACGTTCAAGTCAAGCGTTTTAGCGTTGGAGTCAGTTGGAAGCAGTTGGGTAACCACCAATCATGGACGCTAAAACGTCCAACAGTTCACCTTTTTAGCGCCCAATACCGTTGAAAGCAGTTGGACATCCGTCAAGGTTGGACGCTAAAACGCCCAACAATGAACCTTTTAGCGCCCATGTTAATTATCAGTTACAATTTGTAACATTATAAAAGGCAAGGGCCTTCACATTTTTCAGAAGGGCTGATTACAACACACTAGGAGAGGGGAGATCAGATCAGATCTTTCATAGATCTGATCTGACTCCTCATTATCTCTGATTTTCCAAATTCTTTAGGACTTAATATTTGTATTAGTTAGTATTTCCTATGTAATTGTACTTGAACATTGAAGACTCACTATCATGACAATGGAGTTTGCTCTTTCTTCTTCTCTTGTTTGTATTTCAATCATGTCTGAGTAGAGTCCTTTATAGTCTGATTCAATGGAACTCAAGTGTGAATTTGTGAATGGGTAATTAGGTGTTTTGTTTGTCTATTAGGTGATTGTATAAAGTTGTCTTGATTAATTCTTCATGTTAAAGGAATATTGTAGAATAGACATGTTTACATTGTTTCTATATTTGACAACTTCATCATCAGAGTTCTAGTAGTCAAGACATTGATGCTAGGATTCTGATGTGATGTTAAGACCTTAGTAATTAATGCATGTATTAAGAAAGGAATCACCAAGACATTGGTGTTTCTGATTAATGTATCTATCAGGGTAGTAAGACATTACATCTTGATGATAAGAAAAATGTTGATCAACATCACATAGTAGATAATTCATTATGGAAATTGGTTCATCCATAAATTCATGCTTGAGAGAAATTGACATTTGACTACTTGTTTAGATTATAATTACATTTTATTTATTTATCAAGTATTTATGCAATTCAACTTAATTTCTGGTGACAAGAAATCAATGCAATTTATGATCTTTTGGTTGATTCAACGTAAATAGATATGGTTAGTCAGTGCTTGAACACAAATCCTCGTGGGAACGATCTTTACTCATCATTTTATTACTTGTTTGACTAGTGCATTTGCTAATCTGACAACAAGTTTTTGGCGCCGTTGCTGGGGATTTTTTTCTTCAACATTGACAAACACCATTAATATTTGAGATTGAATTTTTATTTTTCAGCAATTTATATTTATTTGTGAAGTTTTGTTCTTTCTGGTCCATAGCGCTAAAACGTTCAGACGTGTCCGTTTTAGCGTGATGCGACGCACATCAATGTGCATATGTCTCTGGAGACCAGCGCTAAAACGCTTTATTTAAACATTTTAGCGCTGGTCCGCTGGTCCACTTATATGATTTACACTATATTTAATATGTTTCACACACTCTCATATTCTACTCACTCACTCTCATATTCACACACTCTCATATTCTTTTGCCTCTCTTCTGCACCCATCCACCAATCAACCACAATGTATGTTACAATCTCCCTTCCTCATTTCGAGCATCATGGGTTGTTCTTCCGTTGTGTCCCATATTGAGTTTGGATTTCACTCCTCTTTAGTTTCTGTTATTCTGATTTTAGTTTCTTTTAGTTTTATTTTGTTGATAGTTTACTTTTGTAATTCAGCTAAGTACATTGGGATATTCACTATTTTTGCATGATGCACATTACAATAGTACTGATGCTATTGATTATATAAGAATATGCTTCAGTGATCCACTGCTATTTTAGATTTAAATTAGTTGCTAGGGACAACAACGTTTAAATCCGGGAATTGGGGTGTGATTGAATGAAATACGAACTTCATGGAGATGTCACACGAGTGGATGAGCCAAAACAGGGAAACTTCTCAATCTCTTTTCTTTAATTTTTCTGTGTGAATAAGTTGTTAGTGTAATTTAGATGTTAGTTTTGATTAGGAATTTGGATTTCATATGTGTTACGGAATTCCATGAGGATTTGACTGATCAGAAATTTAGATGAGTGATCAAATTAAGGATACAATCTTATGCCTTGCATGTTGAGTAAAATGAAATGATTTGCATGACTCATTCAAAGTGTAATAGTAGAGAGATTAGTTTTGATGCATAGAGAGAAAGTCAAACATGCACTCTGAACTGTGAGGAAATTGAGCCTATACAGAAAATCTTTGTTCAGAGAGCACTTCATTGCATGAGTAACTCTAGAACTTGCCTTGTTTCTTGCTTGAAATGGTTGATGATGTGTAGGGTAGAGGCATTTCCTTCTTGAACCAGAAAGTCAAATGGCCAACCTTTAATGTGTACATTGCATTAAACCTTTGAGCCTAGCCTGTTGTTTATAAATCACCACATTTATTCCAAGCCTTCAGATTAAAAGTTTTAGATAAATGATAAGGAATAGAGTGTTTTGTGGGGAGGAAAGTGTTTTTACAATGAGTGAATGTAAAAGTGTTGGAAACATCAGAAAGAAGGAAAGAAAAGAAAGAAAAGGGTATGAGACACAAAGTGTCTGGAAGAGATAGAGGGAAGCATTAAAGACACAGTGTCAGGAAGAAAAGGAGGAAGAAAGGTTCAATTAAAAGAACAAGGAATGAAAAGGAAGAAAGTTGAGGGAATTAGGAAGAATTTGATAAATACTATGATTTCCCTCTTATCTGAATCTGATTCATTTGATCTGAACTTTCCCTTCCACAGAAATCCTTACCTCTAGTCAAGCCACACACCAAGCCTCATTGCCAATCATACCAAGACCTTTTTGACCTGCCTTACAAATCATTGTTACCATGAACAGCGAGAAGATAGGCAAGCCTATGGAAGTTTGAGTGCAGTGAAGAATGAGTGATAAGTGCATCCTTAAACACTAGTGTGCAAGAGAGTTAAATTCTCACAATTTTTTAGAAGTTCTTAGTGAGGGGGTGTTTTGTTTGGAAATCTCTATATGTCATCTTTACTGATTTGTTGAAAAGTCACAAATGATGTTGGGCAAATCATAGGAAATAAGAGATTGCATGGTTATAAGCTTGTATCATGAAATGTGATCTTTTTTTAATTGAAGTTTATCCTCGTGAAATCTATTTGTAAAGAATCTAAATTCCTTCTCTGTTTTTAATTCATTGCTGAGGACAACAATGTTTACCCAACAATGGTGTTTTGATGATGGAAAAGGGAAGAAAGGTAGTCACTTTGGTTCAAAAAGAGGGAGAGGGAAGGTTGGTCAGCTTAGGGAGAAACAAGGCAGCCCCTCTCACATAGGAAAACTGATCATGGCCTAGGGTTTCGAGCCAAAAGGAGTATTTATAACGTTTTAAGTCTTAGGCACACAGTATTAGCACTAATAGCTACGCTTATCATTTTAATCCCAAACTTCATATTCTGCACCTAGCCATTTTTCTAGGATTCATCATATTTTTATATTAATTTTTCGCAATACTTTTTCGGTACGCGTTTTAACACTGACAGTATTAGTTCTGACATCAATTCTCATTATTTTGACCTCAAACTTGTTTTACAAGTCCTATATATTATTTTAGGAATATTCATGCACTTATTATAATTTTTCGGGGTACTTCACCGGTACGCATTTATACCAGGTAGCAGAACCTGTATCTACACTTTTCGTCCGAAACAACATTATTACTCACTATAATTATTAAAGCCTTATAATAATTATTAGGGTCAATTATGGAATTATTTCCTAATTCTCACATTTAATTAATTAGTTTCCTTAATTAACAATGGAGGTTCTTACATTCACCCCACCTTTTTAAGGATTTTGTCAAACTCCCCCTGTTTCCTCTCCTGCGTATGTGATCAACAATTAAATGTGATCTGCAATCACCTCATTAAGTCCCCTACGGAACTTAGAAGCCAAGAATGTAGGAGTAGGCATCACCATCCGAAAATGTGCAAACTTGACCAGCTCATTAAACTTAGCCAGGTACTCGTCCTTAGACATCGAGCCCTGTACCAATCTGTCAGACTCCCCATGTTTCCTCTCCTGCGTATCCATAGGGAAGTATCGACCAAGGAAGCAATCCTCGAAGAATGGCCATGTCATCACATGACTCTGCATCTCAAAAGCATGAGAGGTGTTCGTCCACCACTCATGTGCGTCTCCCTCTAGCATGTAGGTCACAAACATCAGCTTCTGCGGGTCCGTACACTGCATCACCCTGAAGATCTTGTGCAGGGCCTGTAACCATCGGGCAACTGCAATGGGATCAGAAGGCCCATCAAAAGAAGGTGGCTTATGCTTACGGAAAGCATTCAGCCTGCGGTCGATCTCATCTCTATCCTCGACCAGCACAGGGACAGCCTGCATCGCCCCCGTAAGATGACTGCCCTCTCCCATCTGACTCTGGGTGTCGTCATGAAGACTGGGTGGAGGTGGAGGCGGTGGAGGTGGTGGCGGAGGAAACTGGCCAACATCAGGACCAGCCATCATCTCCTCTAACATGAATGTAATCATCGTCATGTTTGCCATACGGTTCTCCTCCAATATATCCGCAATGGCTCTCCTATTCGCCTCTCTGACGGCGTCCAGCATAGCCTGGTTTTCCATTCTCATGGCCTCCTAGTCGGCTTGTCAGGCCGCCTGCATTTCAGCCAATGTAGCCAAGATAGGATCAAGTTGACCCTCATTAGTACCTTAGTTCCTCCTTGGCTGTACCCTGACTCTACACAAGTTACACAAAGAATGAGTTGACCAGGGCCATGCAATGTGATCACATATGCATTATCATAATAAGACCAAACAGAGAGAACACAAGATACAGACTCACAGCAAACATCCTAAGTTATTGCAACACATACAAGCTTTTCCCTAGAAAGTGCTCTGATACCATAAAATGTAACACCCCGTGTTAACCCGGTTTGTTAACATGTCATATTATTAAGCCATGCTTAATTTAAAATTTGCGGAATATCTTTTTCTTTTCAATTATGACGTCATTATCATTACCAAGTTGAATTACTTAATTCATTTCCATAAAAACATTACCTGTATGTAAATTGCAAGACAGCTAACTGAAATACCTCATAATATAAAATAACAGTGAGTATCTAAAGTCACAGATCTACAACATGTAGTCCAGACAATATCCTGATACATTATCCAACTAACATCTGAAAACATAAAGACAAGTCAATGTGGCATGGACAATCCCCATGCTCACCAAATAAGGCAACAAAGCCCAACAACAGTCTCAACTCAATATCATAATAAAGGTAGAAAACATAAGCAGCATCCAACATGTCAGCATAAGCATATAAACTCAACTAAGCTCCGGCCTCCTGCCGCCAAAGGCATCAGCCCTCAAGTTACTTGAACCTGAAATAAGCGTCCCCAAACGTGGGGTGAGATCTCTAAACAAGAAATCTCAGTAAGATTCCACCCCAAGCTCACTTACATGTGCAATATAATTTCAAAAGGCAGTTTAACAGTATAAGTTCCAAAATAGTGCAATGCAGCAAATAATCATGTCATGTGTGTTATAACAATTCTACTAAACAGAGAAGTGCAGGAATCCATCTAAACCCACACAGTATTAGCCATTGTTGTACTCACCCGCAGGACCACCCCTTAGCCTCCTATAGGCGTAACACCACATACATATCATAAGCAATTGCACTTAACAGTTCATTAGCATTTCATAAACAGTACATGAAAACACATCATGCATATAAACCATCCTCCCATGGGAAATGGTGGAACCAAACAATGGTTAAACCGAGGACACGAAAGCTTACCTCTCAAGCTATCCGTCCAAACCAAGAGTCTACACTGGCTATAACACCTCGCAATTTTAAATTAAGTATTAAAATATTAAATGAGTGATTAAGTGAAGAATTAGTGAAAATCCTAAAGATTAGGCCAAAATACAAAGAAAGGGCAAAACAGTAATTAGCCATGCACACAACCCTAGGAAGATAAAAATTGAGTAGAAGGTCTCAGATGATAAAAATAACACTAGAAATGGATTCAGAATGAAAAATTGAGTGGACAGGCAAGTTTCAAAAAAATTAGTGAATAGTGTTTTTCGCGGGTAAAAATACTGCGGTACGATTGCACCGTAAAACGTGTCAGTTGAGTTTTGAGCTCTAGGTTTCAAATATGAGTTATAAATGGGGTATTGAGTTAGGAAATATGATTTCTAATAAAATTTGATGGAATTAAGTCAGTTTGGGGAAGCGTGCCAATAGCGCGCGCAATAGCTTAAAACAGTGTTTTCTCCGAATGAACGGAAAACTCCGGATTCATCTGATCAAGTATAATTAAAGGAAATTAGTTAATGTTAAAAACTGGAGTTTCTAAATAAGTTTTGAATTTTTGGACGTTTAGTGAAAGTCAGATGAATTTTAAATTGCGTGGGACCCACCCCACTTAAGTTTCACTTAAGCCACGTCGCCACCCTTTACTATTCATCATCTCTTCACCCTCTTCTCTCTCTTCGATGCGCACAACAGCCCCCCTCCATGGACTTTGGATTCCAAAATTTCTTTCTTGGTAAATCCATCATTTCTTAACCAAATTCAACAAAATTTGTGTTGAAATTTGTTGGAAACAACCATCCAAACACATTGGTACCATCCTTTGGCCTTGAAATCGTGTGTGTGAGGAGATCTAGCCCATTTTCAGCCGCGGTTTTGGTGAGGAATTTCGTGTTCTTGGAGCTTTTAAATGCTCCAATAGTGGAGTATGCTTAGGAGGAGCCTTATACTTACCATTTGGGTGAGTGTTCTTTCATTTTAATTGGTTGAATGTGGTGATTTGAATTTGAGGCATAAACTTTGCATGTATGATGTGTGATGTTAGAGAGCTCAATTGGAAAATGTGTATTAGAGGATAATGTCTTAGAATGATGCATTAAAGCTAGAAATGCAATAAGAAATATTGAGGAAAAATGTTGATTTTTAACTTAGTGAAAATTTGAGGTGTCAAGACTTTGAATTTTGAAAATGTGTTAGGAGTGTATTGGTGAGTTGTTGTATGATTGTATGATGATATAATAAGATGATATGAGGTGAGGAGTGGTTAAAATTGATGGAAATTCCTTGGATGTTAATTAGTGTGCAAATCGGCATTAGGCAAAAAAAGAGGTGAAAAGATGTTGTGTAAATTGCTTGGATGATGTTTCATTCTTTAAATGGTAATTAGATGGATTGTGTTGTGGCAGTAAAGAGGAAGAACCAATGAAAAATAATGATGGTGTCATTTGGCATAAAAGAGCCTAGAGGGAAAGATTTAGCAAACGATGCATAAAAGACGTAACACGGGGAAACGACGATTGAATTAGCCTTTTGGCAACCTATGGAAGTATAATAAAATGAGAAAGAAAATCTAGAAAAACAAAT
Organism: Gastrolobium villosum; assembly: GCA_032173675.1. Taxonomy (NCBI): domain Eukaryota; kingdom Viridiplantae; phylum Streptophyta; class Magnoliopsida; order Fabales; family Fabaceae; genus Gastrolobium; species Gastrolobium villosum. The sequence goes on along the minus strand of JAVKPL010011718.1, from coordinate 36,249 downwards.
CTCTAAATTGCACTAAGATGGCCGAACCTACAAGGGTGAAGGGAGTGATTTTGACGTTTTCCGCATTTTGATAGAATTGTCGTGTACTGATGATGGTACATGATTGTGTAGGTTGCCGTACATCGACTTGAACAACAAACAGTGAATCAGTGGATTTCCCTTGGTCCTGGACCAAGTGGATTGAGGTAAGTTATTGAACCAATGCATGTTAATTGTAAATTGCATGTATTGTGTTAGTTGTAAGTGATTGGGAATGTCCTCTGTGTAGGCATTCAGTGGTGTACCAAGTGTGAGGAATAAGCTGCAGCGGAGCTTGTGGAAATAAATATAAGGTAACCTCTTGGTACTGGGGCTTGTTCCCCTTGTGTGTTCCACCACACCCGTTGAGGGTGATGGTAGGAAGTGTGTATGAGTAGTGTAGAACAGCATAAGCATGCATGTTGCATTTATGAGGGTACTTATGTACCAGATCACTGGCCAGTAGATAGTTAGCCTTCGAGCAAGTTCCGGACTTCCACTGGATAGGTCTCCGAGAGGGAGTTCCAGTTGACCCAAGGTCGTGGTGTGTAATCCGGATAGGAGCACACTAGGAAGTCTTGGGTGTATATGGATGGGAGGGGTACCTTGGTTGTGGTTCTAGGAACACACCTTGGATGATACCCGTAGGCTTATATGCCGAGGACGTTGTGTGGTATGGTAGCTACCAGCCCGCTTCGTCGTAGTTTGTATTCTGATATTCCCTCTTTTCTCTAAATCCCTTGCTTTATGCTATTTTAAGTAATGTTGTTTTACAGTATTTATATGCATCGAAGTGAACCATTGGGCGGAGTTTTCTCCAGAACCTCTGGGTTACTGAGATATATTCGTATATCTGACCCCGTCTTAGGGACTTTATTTCATGAGGTAGCAGTGGCAGTGGAGCAGCGGGCAAGAAGCCCGCGTGAGGATATTAGTGGTGCAGTCATATATTTTGCATTTTGGTGGCCATTTGGCCTAGGCTAGACTTAGGGCATGAACATCTGATATATATGTTGTATGAGTTTTATTGCATATTTGTTCATGTCATTTTGCCTAAGTCTGGTAGTTTATGTTGTTTTAGTTATGTACCTTTTGTATTTAAAGTTGTAATATTTGGAGGATTGTAATTTAAAGTGAAGTGGTAAGTTCTAAATGGTAAGTAAGCATTGTAATTGTACTTTGATGCATGAACTATTATGATGGAAGGGCTTTAGGCCTATTTTAAGTTTATGATTATTGTATGATGAAATTATGCATGAAATTGAAGTTGGTGATTGAAACCATTTAAGAATTTTAAAGTAAGTTGAGTTGTAAAATAAATATGAACTGTATTGGGTTGTAAGAGCCCCAAGGCATTGCTGGTCTTTGTATGTGCCACCCATTGAATTATTAGGTACATTTGAGGTCAGATTGTGCATATGCAAATTTGGAGATATTAGGAAAAACAAAGGAAACTCTAGCGAAATTTCTGTAGAATTGGCGGTTTTTAGGTGAACTTCGAGAGAACATATCTCCCTCCACAGAGGTACGATAGGGACGTGCCATATTCCATTTTGAAGCTTGTGATGTCCCCTACATCGTGTCGAGATATTGGAATTTTTGGAGAGGTGCGCGGCCCTGTACAGGCCAGGGAAGTTGCTGCCCTGTTTTGGCCCCGTACTTGGGGCAGTTTTGGGTTTTGGGAAATTTATTCCCGCTTCATTTCTTAGTCAAATTAAGTGTATGATATATCAAATCGAAGATTGAGGTGTCTAGTTTTTGGTATAAAAATTTGAGAGCAAATGGACGAGTGGTGTAGGTGCAGAAATTCAAGGAGTGAGGGACGTTTGGAGCTGTTTCGGGGTTGGTTGGCAATTTTGCTTGTCCAACTTCAAACGGCAATAACCGGAGCAAACGAGCTCGGAACCAAGCATGTGATAGCTTTCTAGAAAGGTAATTAAGTAATAAAAAAAGATAGCAAAGTATGAGGGACTGAATTTTTACTGTGCGTCCGCAGTAATTTAGAGACCGAACCCTGTTCGGATGTGTAGAAAACGCAAAAGTGTGAAATTGGCTAAGTGGGTTTATGGGAACCCCTTAGTGTCTTATTATAATTAAAGTAAACTATTAATATAGTATAGATAAGTATTCCGCAAGATTTTACAATTACGGTCGCAGATTTTAATTATTACACTTTTTATGTTTTCAACTGCTCGCGTAATAATCGGAAAAAGTTTATTCGCATTTTTATAAATGAATTGTTGTGATTGTAACTGCGCTTAATATCATAATTAATGTTAACAATACCGGTGTACAACGGGCTGTTACATTTTATGGTATCAGAGCAGTTTTGTTAGGGAACTCTGATAATATGTATAGATGTGTTATGTGCTGCATAGTTGTATGTAGATTCTTATCGATTACTGCATATGTGATTCCTTAGTGTGGGTCTGATCAGCCCATTCCTTTGTGTTACATGTGTGGTCATCGTAAGAAGCCTGCGTAGTAACCTTGGAGCACCGAATGTGAGTCTTTAGCCTGATGTTGTGGCTGCAGTGTTAACTGCTCCATGGACAAGAGATGGCAGTAAGTAAAGTATGAATATTAGAAGACTTAAGGAAAACAGACTTAAATATTTGTACTTGACTTTGATGAAAGTTAAAAGAAAATTGTATTATAAGCAAAAGTTGTAAACAAATTTATGATATGTACATTATGAGCATAGACGAACTTTGTAGTACTGTGAATAATAAACATAAAATTGAGATGAGCTTATGAGATTGGTGAAATTCCAAGTATATGTGTAATATAGTAAGACAATTATGTACAAGTGGACTTGGTGAATAGACTTCATCAAGGTGAGAGATTTAGAACCTGGGGAATTATTGAGAAATGAGAACATATATGCGTATGTATGAGTTAAATACGTTATGTTTGATTAGCAGTTATGAGACCAGGACAGGTGGTGTACACTTGAATGAATTGGGATGGTTAAAGTAGAGAAGCAAGTGGAATATTTGATGTATAATCCTAAGGGGTTTGACCACTTGAAATTATTATGTTAGTGAAGTGTTAATCTGAAGAGGTATTGAAATACGGGATTGAAATCCGTAAAGAGGTAGTGTCGACTAAACATAGGTGAGGTGAACTAATTATGTGTTATATTATTATGTGATATACGTATAAGGAAAAGGGAAGGAATCGCCATGGATGGCATAAAATAAATGTACAATGAAGACACTATTGTAGTTAATGGATGTCGACTCAAATTGGTAGACGTGTCAGTGATAAGTGAATAGGACGGTTGAGAGGTACAGTCATGTGTAAGACAATAATGAGAATTGTAAAGGAATTATGATCTTGTGGTATATATATAAGTACTACTAACAGTAGTGCGCTTGTGAAAACATTGGTATTTGATATGGAGTGATAGACGGAGTAGAGGTATTTTCAAGGTAAAGAGATATTTTACAACCACCAAGGGTGGAAGTGATCAGGAAAATTGATGAGTTGCTCTACAGTATTGAGCGTATGTGATGGGAGCCGTAGCAGGCAATGGATTAGAACGATGGCATGATTTTGTGGGTTATTGTTGTATAACAATAAGGTGAGATGATATGATTAGAGAATGAGCTAAGTTACAACCTAATGTGAAACCATGTGGTTAGTGTGTGAACTAAGTTGCAATAAAGTGAGAAATTAAGTGGTTAGCGAAAGAATTGATGTATAAAATGTGCATAGAGTATGAAATTAGGTGTTTAGCAAATGAGCTAATGTGTAATGTCAAAACGAAGATGATAAGATTAGTTAATAAGTGGAGGTTAATGGTCAGTTCAAGGACTGACGTGTAAGTGTCAGTGCAAGGACTGATGTATAAGTGTCAGTGCAAGGACTGACGAGTGGCTTTCAGTGCAAGGACTGAGATAGGATTTTAGTGCAAAGACTAATGTAAAATTTTCAGTGTAAGGACTGAGGTAGAATTTCGATGCGGTGACTAATGTGAATTTCAGTGCAAGGATTGAGGTGAAGTTAGTTTTCTGTTATTGGACAGATATGATTAGAAGATCCCTGTGTGATGAGAAATATGATACTTATCTTAAGAGATGTGAGAGGTGTACAGAACTTTGAGAAAAGTGTAGGATTCATAGAGTAGAAATTATGTTATGAATTATGCCAGGTGAGTAGTTAAAGTAAAAGAGTAAACAATCTTTGAGAAGGATAATCAAGGAAGAAACAGTGCGCCATACCTATATGTGATATGATTAATATACTACTACTATGATTATGGGGGCAGCCCATGTGGTAATACAAAACAATTTTGCCGTTATACACGGGTATGATACAGACGCCAAAAGGGACTGGGTCCATATGTAATCTGGTGTGTACTGGGTACACGTTGGCAGTTATATACAGATGTATTATGAATATAAATCCCTCTGTGTACTGGGTGCAAGTTGTAAGACGTGATAGTATGGGTAACTCCGTGTGGATTATGTTCCCAGGGACTATGATTAGCTTATACAAGTAATATGAGACGAGCAAGTGTTCTGCATTGGTGTAACTGTCAATGTAGTAGAGATATGTAATGAAAATGCACAGAGAAGAAACATATGGGGGATGCTCCTAGAATAGGGACAACTAGCGGTAAGATATTATTACGGCATGGATCATATGGGTGGATTCTCTAATCGGCGGGTCATTACATCTTGGGCCCTTAGGACAGCAAGAGCTCGAGGGGTTAAACCTGTGAATGTTGTTACCCACTGTATTGAGAGAGTTTTTCCATGTAATTAACGCAAAATGTGAGGTCATACATTTGTAAATGGACAATAGTATGTCAGATTTGGATATAAGAGGTGAGACATAGTGTGTAAGAATTTTGAAGTGTGATAGTGAAGCACTATTGTGTGTGTAGAGTAAGTCTGATGAAATAATTTTCGACTATAAGTGAGGAAGTAAGTTTGTTGGAATCCTCGCCTTATGATGAAAGAGATAACAATGTGATTGATGTTGACAGATTGAGTGAGTGTCCTTCTAGGAAGGCTAGTGATGATCAAGAGTTCAGGTTAAAATGGTGACTTATTAGCCTTAATAAAAGGTAAATTGTAATAGAGTCAAGTACGAATGTGTAATAATAGATGGAAGCTAGAGTTGTAATTGGTTACCAAAAAGTGAATAGCCTGGTTTTACTGGTAAAGTAGATTGAGGAGTGTTATATATAATCGCATATGCCACTTATGGTGGAAAGTGTGTGGAAAATGTACAATGTTGATGTTGTTTTGGCTAGGTACTAATGATGTATGGTCGAGTGTTTGTGGTAGCTTTGAATATTCCGAGAGACTGATATACCAACTGGTGGTGAATTGTAGAAGTAGTGGCAATGATGGAATTAATTTTATGTGACTTGATAATTAAGTTTCAAGGATTCCTATAGGATGAGACTTGTATATGAGAGATATGGCATTTTGAATAGTCCATCAGTTAATAGTGAAATGAGTTTGGAAACTGATTCGTTCCAAGGTGTTTAGTGGAAGTTAGTAAAGCTATAAGGTAATAGTGTTTCGAGTTTGACATCCAGGATTAAGTGACGATGATTACGAGAAAGTGGTATAAATGAGTGGAACATATGGTTAAGTTGCAACATCGGAGTGGAATGAAAGTTGAAAATAGTTAGTGGGTGAAAATATTAAGCATGAGTCCTCGATATGGAGGTCATTGATGAGTGTTGTGTTTAGACTGTGAGAGGTCTGAGTATAGAATTGAGCTGACTGAGTTGATAAAGTTGAGATGGTTCAGTTAATGAAGAGAGTAACAGTGAGTGTAAATTATGAATATGATTAGTAGATGGAAAGATTCAGGAGTGTGTTTTGGTTAAAGGACCTTAAATGGTTAATCGAAGATATAAACTAGTATGAGTATTGTTAGTTTCGTATCCCAAAGAGGAAGATATAACTATGAGTACCTAAGAAGAGGTGAAGACACGTGACTAGGAAAAGTAAAGTATATGGGTATAGAATTTAGTGTGAGTTAGAATTATAGGATACGACAAAGTGCCTTCGAAACGAGAAAGTGCGTGCTTGGTGAAAGCCAAGAAAACAATGAGATGGTAAGGATAGTAACATCAGTGAAAAAGATTAGCACAAAAGAGATGGGTGGTATTGATGAAACTGTGAGGACAACGAAAAGAGTTAAGTATTAAAGAAAGTGTGAAGATACATGAGAACGGTTAGAGCCTAGTATGGAAACGACTAGAGACTTTTGGGAACGACATTGGGTCAGAAAGATAGATAAAGATGAGAATGAGATGAAGTGAGACAAACAGATTATGATGTGGTCGTCTATTACCTATAAATTGGTGAAAGTGTAACCGTAAGCCATGAAGATTTTAAAATATTGAGAATTAAAGGTCGTGGCACCATAAGTGACGAGTTGTAAAATGAGTATATTATGAACTACAGTTAACGAAAAAGCAATAGTGGTTTAAGGAAACAGTGAAAAATATAATGAGTTAAGGGGCCAGATCCCCGAAATTATCAAGTTGGTGAAGGACTAAGTAATGATGGATACCACATAAATGAGGTTCTGCGTGTGACGAATGTAAAATTGCAAAGATGCACGCCTAAGAGGGCTAGTCGAGAGTGGAAAGATGAGATCCTTCGATTACACCCCGTGTAACGGGATCGTTAAGATGTTAATTTTGCGGACAAAATTCTAAAAGGTGGGGTGAATATAACACCTCGCAATTTTAAATTAAGTATTAAAATATTAAATGAGTGATTAAGTGAAGAATTAGTGAAAATCCTAAAGATTAGGCCAAAATACAAAGAAAGGGCAAAACGGTAATTAGCCATGCACACAACCCTAGGAAGATAAAAATTGAGTAGAAGGTCTCAGATGATAAAAATAACACTGGAAATGGATTCAGAACGAAAAATTGAGTGGATAGGCAAGTTTCAGAAAAATCAGTGAATAGTGTTTTTCGCGGGTAAAAATATCGCGGTACGATTGCACCGTAAAACGTGCCAGTTGAGTTTTGAGCTCTAGGTTTCAAATATGAGTTATAAATGTTTTATGGAGTTAGGAAATATGATTTTGATAAATTTTGATGGAATTAAGTTAGTTTGGAGAAGCGTGCCAACGGCGCGCGCAATATCTTAAAATAGTGTTTTCTCCGAATGACCGGAAAACTCCGGATTCATCTGATAAAGTGTAATTAAGGGACAATGGTTAATGTTGAAAATTAGAGTTTCTAAATAAGTTTTGAATTTACGGACGTTTAGTGAAATCGGAGGGAAATTCGGATGAGTTTTAAATCGCGTGGGACCCGCCCCATTTAAATTCCACTTAGCCACCTCACCACCTTCACTATTCATCATCTCTCTCCTTCCTCTCTCTCTCCAAAAAACACAACAGCCTTCCTCCCTCCATTTTTGGGCAAAATTTTTCTTTTCTTCATAACTTAGCCATTTCTCCACCAAATCCAACAAAGTTTGTCTTGAATCTTGATGGAAAATACCTTCCTAAACACATTGGTACCACTTTGAAGCCTTGAAACCGCGTGTGTGAGGAGATCTGAAGCAAAATTCAGACGAAATTTTGAAAGAAATTTTGTGTTCTTGGAGCTTTTAAATGCTCCAATGGTGGAGTATGCTTAGGAGGAGTCTTGTACCTACCATTTGGGTGAGTGTTCTTTCATTTTAATTGGTTGAATGTGATGATTTGAATTTGTGGCCTAAACTTTGCATGTATGATGTGTGATGTTAGAGAGCTCAATTGGAAAGTGTGTATTAGAGGATAATGTCTTATAATGATGCATTAAAGCTAGAAATGCAATAAAAATTATTGAGGAAAAATATTTGATTTTTAACTTAGTGAAAATTTTGAGGTGTCAAGACTTTGAATTATGAAATTGTGTTAGGAGTGTATTGGTGAGTTGTTGTATGATTGTATGATGATATAATAGGATGATATGAGGTGTGGAGTGGTTAAAATTGATGGAAATTCCTTGGATGTGAATTAGTGTGCAAATCGGCCTTTAGGCAAAAAGAGGTGAAATGATGTTGTGTAAATTGCTTGGATGATGTTTCATGCTTTAAATGGTAATTAGATGGGTTGTGTTGTGATTGTAAAGTGGAAGAATCAATGAAAAATAATGAGTGGTGTCATTTGGCATAAAAGAGCCTAGAGTGAAAGATTTAGCAAACGATGCGTAAAAGACGTAAAACGGAGAAACGACGATTGAATTAGCCTTTTGGCAACCTATGGAAGTGTAATAAAATGAGAAAGAAAATTTAGAAAAATAAATCCCTAAATAACACTAATATGGCCGAACCTCGAGGGAGGAAAGGGGGTGATTTTGAAGTTTTCCGTGTTTTAATAGAATGGACGTGTACTGATGATGGTACATGATTGTGTAGGTTGTCGTACGTCGACTTGAACCCCGAACAGTGAATCAGTGGATTGCCCTTGGTCCGGGACCAAGTGGATTGAGGTAAGAGATTGGATCAATGCATGTTTAATTGTAAATTATCATGTATTGTTTGAGTTTTAAGTGATTGGGAATGTCCTCTGTGTAGGCATTATGTTGTGTATCAAGTTGAGGAATAAGCTGCTGCGGAGATAAGTGGAATAATATATAAGGTAACCTCTTGGTACTGGGGCTTGTTCCCCTTTTGTGTTCCACCACACCCGTTGAGGGTGATGGTAGGAAGTGTGTATGAGTAGTGTAGAACAGCATAAGCATGCATGTTGCATTTATGAGGGTACTTATGTACCAGATCACTGGCCAGTAGATAGTTAGCCTTCGGGCAAGTTCCGGACTTCCACTGGATAGGTCTCCGAGAGGGAGTTCCAGTTGACCCAGGGTCGTGGTGTGTAATCCGGATAGGAGCACACTAGGAAGTCTTGGGTGTATATGGATGGGAGGGGTACCTTGGTTGTGGTTCTAGGAACACACCTTGGATGATACCCGTAGGCTTATATGCCGAGGACGTTGTGTGGTATGGTAGCTACCAGCCCGCTTCGTCGTAGTTTGTATTCTTATATTCCCCTTTTCTCTAAATCCCTTGCTTTATCCCGTTTTAAAGTAATGTTATTTTATAGTATTTATATGCATCGAAGTGAACCATTGGGCGGAGTTTTCTCCAGAACCTCTGGGTTACTGAGATATATTCGTATATCTCACCCCGTCTCGGGGACTTTATTTCAGGAGGTAGCAGTGACACAGGAGTGGCGGGCAAGAGGCCCATAGGATGAGTCATGGAGCATCATCATAGTAGTTTATATTTTTAAGTTCATGTTAAAGTTGTAAATTAAAGTATGAGTTTGTAAGTTTAATTTAAAGTTTGAAGTTGTAAGTTGTAACATGCAAGTTAAATGTTGTAATTATACAAAGGATGCATGATGTATTATGATGGTAGGGCTTTAGGCCTATTTTAAGTTTATGATTATTTGTATGATGAAAATATGCATGAAATTGAAGTTGGTGATTGAAACCATTTAAGGATTTAAAGTAAGTTATATTGTAATAAATATGGACTGTGTTGGGTTGTAAGAGCCCCAAGGCATTACTGGTCCTTGTGTGTGCCACTCATAGGATTATTAGGTACATTTGAGGTCACATAACTACTAGTGCAAATTGGGGATTTTTGCAAAAACAAAGGAAACTCTGGCGAATTTTCTGTAGAATTGGCAGATTTTAGGTGAACTTCGGGAGAGCATATCTCCCTCCATAGAGGTCCGATAGGGACGTGCCATATGCCATTTTGAAGCTTGTTATGTCCCCTACATTGTGTCAAAATCTTGGGATTTTTGGAGAAGTCCACGGCCCTGTACAGGTCAGGAAAGTTTCTGCCCTGTCTTGGCCCTGTATTTGGGAGCAGTTTTGGGTCATTTTGGGAAATTTATTCCCGCTTCGTTTCTTAGTAAAATTAAGTGTATGATATATAAAATCGAAGATTGAGGTGTCTAGTTTATGGTATAAAAATTTGATAGTAAATGGATGAGTGGTTTAGGTGTAGAAATTCAAGGAGTGTAGGACGTTTGGAGCTGTTTCGGGGTTGGTTGGCAGTTTTGCTTGTCCAACTTCAAACGGCGATAACCGGAGCAAACGAGCTCGGAACCAAGCATGTGATAGCTTTCTGGAAAGGTAATTCTTTAATAAAAAAAGATAGCAAGGTATGAGGGATTGAGTTTTTACTTTACGTCTGCAGTAATTCAGAGACCGAACCCTGTTCGGATGTGTAGAAAACGCAAAAATGTGAAATTGGCTAAGTGGGTTTATTGGAACCCCTTAGTGTCTTATTATAATTAAATTAAACTATTAAAATAGTATAGATAAGTATTCCGCAAGAGTTACAGTTACGGTCACAACTTTTAATTATTACGTTTTTTATGTTTTCAACTGCTCGTGTAATAATCGGAAAAAGTTTATTTGCATTTTTATAAATGAATTGTTGTGATTGTAACTGCGCTTAATATTATAATTAATGTTAACAATACCAGTACGTAACGGGGTATTACAACTTGGCTACGCTTTCTGTTGAAGAGCTAGCTGGTTCTCTTGAAGCGCATGAGCAGCACAAGAAGAAAAAGAAAGAGGAGTCTCTTGAGCAAGCACTCCAAACAAAAGCAACAATTAAGGATGAAAATGTGTTGTACTCTCAGAATGTCCGAGGTAGAGGTCATGGACGAGGTGGACGTGGAAATCGGATACGCCCTCTGAATCTTTCATCTTCATTCCTTCCAACTCGCCACGCAGAGTTTGAAGTCGGACCTGCGTAACTCGGTCAGCTCCTTTATAGAAATTCTCCAAAATGTCCCACGCTTCCTTAAACGTCGTTGCACTTGCTATCTTCTCAAATCCGAACTCTTCTACAGCTCGGAATAACATGTATAAAGCAGCCTTGTCCTTTGCACGTGTCTCTTTCAACGCCTTGTTATGAGCTGCTGAGAATCCTACAGTGGATGCAGGTTCAGCAAAACCTTCCTGAATAACCTCTGAAGCATCTTGGGATCCAAGAAGAGCCTTCATCTTGGCGAGTTGGAAGGAATGAAGATGAAATATTCAGAGGGCGTATCCGATTTCATAACCCGAGTTCAAGCCATGGTGAATCAGTTAAAACATAATGGAGAGGAATTATCTGAGACTAGAGTTGTTGAAAAGATTCTGAGGTCGCTGACAGACGACTTCAAAAACGTGGTATGTGCAATTAAGGAGTCTAAGGACTTGGCTACGCTTTCTGTTGAAGAGCTAGTTGGTTCTCTTGAAGCGCATGAGCAGCGCAAGAAGAAAAACAAGGAGGAGTCTCTTGAGCAAGCACTCCAGACAAAAGCAATAATTAAGGATGAAAATGTGTTGATTCTCATAATGCCCGAGGTAGAGTTCGTGGACAGGGCGTACGTGGAAATGGCCGTGGTGGTATTGATCATGGTCAAGAAGGTCAGAGTGAGGAGAAAGAACAGTCAAGCCAACAGAACTGGCGTGGAAGAGGAGGTCGGTCGTATTACTCCAACATTGAGTGCTACAAGTGTGGCAAGAATGGTCACTATGCAAAAGATTGCTACTCGGATAAATGTTACAATTATGGTAAGATTGTACATTTCGCAAGAGATTGCCGAGATGAGAAAGAGGTGGAAGAGACAACCAACCTAGCCACAGAAGGTAATGCGAAAGAAGGTATTCTAATGATGGCACACAATGAAGGCAACACCGACAATGACATGGTGTGGTACCTCGACACGGGTACAAGTAACCATATGTGCGGGCATTAGCACTTACTCAAAGTGTAACACCCCGTTCTAGAACCGGTTTGTTAACATCGACTTATGATATTAAGTGCAGTTACAATCACATTGGTTCAATTAAAATCCGGTTAAATTTTTCTTTTAAAACCAAGCCGAATTTAAATTACCCAATTGCGTGACCATAACCATAATACATTGCAGAATAAAATAATTCAAGCTTAATACCATACACTCATTTCATCAGACCAAACATTGCTACTATGGTGCGCCAAGTAGTCCCCTTAGACCACTAAGACATAAAACTCACTTTTATTGCTTTTAAACACTAAACATATCCACTCTTTATTTATTTAAGAAATTACTATATTACTCTTATGGTCTCTATTTTACCAATATATTATAGTATTTTTCATTAGCTACGCGTGGGTTCAAATCACGCTCAAATCGGAGCACCGTAGCCAAAGTTACGCATTTTCAAAGGAATCAGGTGCTGAACCATCAGGACTCTCCGCGCTGATAGCGCTAGTCCCACGCTATCAACGCCGCTGTTGCGAAAATCCCAGGGAGGGCGGCGCTCCTAATCACATGGTGTGGTACCTCGACACGGGTACAAGTAACCATATGTGCGGGCATTAGCACTTACTCAAAGTGTAACACCCCGTTCTAGAACCGGTTTGTTAACATCGACTTATGATATTAAGTGCAGTTACAATCACATTGGTTCAATTAAAATCCGGTTAAATTTTTCTTTTAAAACCAAGCCGAATTTAAATTACCCAATTGCGTGACCATAACCATAATACATTGCAGAATAAAATAATTCAAGCTTAATACCATACACTCATTTCATCAGACCAAACATTGCTACTATGGTGCGCCAAGTAGTCCCCTTAGACCACTAAGGCATAAAACTCACTTTTATTGCTTTTAAACACTAAACATATCCACTCTTTATTTATTTAAGAAATTACTATATTACTCTTATGGTCTCTATTTTACCAATATATTATAGTATTTTTCATTAGCTACGCGTGGGTTCAAATCACGCTCAAATCGGAGCACCGTAGCCAAAGTTACGCATTTTCAAAGGAATCAGGTGCTGAACCATCAGGACTCTCCGCGCTGATAGCGCTAGTCCCACGCTATCAACGCCGCTGTTGCGAAAATCCCAGGGAGGGCGGCGCTCCTAATGCCAAAGTGGCGCCCTTAGCGCTAATGCCACTGCCCTTTTTTGGTGATTGGCGCTCGTAGCGCCACACAACAGGGGTTGGATGCCAAAATAGGGTAATTTGACATACCTACGGTATTTTCCCCATAACTTGAGCTATAATTACCCAAATTACACAATCTTGGTCTCTATGGGAAGCTAAGAAAAATATCTACAACTTCCATCAGACACAAGGGTCCAAATCTATCATATAGGATATGAAAAATGGACAACAAGACAGGATATTTTTACTTTTACTTGGATTTTCAACCTAAAGGTCTTCCTTCACCTATTTGACATCATATAATCCCTTAATCATATGATTCTGACTTAGTTTATTAATTACAGAAGTTCAACTTCCTTAATCTAGGGTCCACAAATCCCCAATAGCTTACTGTTCACACAGCACAGCTACTGTTCTGCGAAATCCCAGAATATCCGGATATCACAGGGGACATATCCGGATATGCCATATCCGGATATCACACTGGCCATATCCGGATATACCATATCCGGATACCCAGATCCCATATCCGGATATCAATATCCGGATACCATATCCGGATATGGATATCCGGATATCTGCTCGACAAATATCCGGATATCTCACGACAGAATGCAGTTTCTGCATTTCGTGAATATCCAGTCCAAAGGTTCAACTTTTAACACTTGTACACGACCAAGGATCCATTTTTAAGCACGTACAAGTTCACTTATGTGTTGGTTACATGTTAAACCCATTAACATACCAAGATACCACCTTTAGGCCACAAAAACACATGATCAAGTTAAGGTGACTTACCCCAAAGCTTAGTCAGTAGTTCAAAGTGCCTTTGGAGCTCCCAATGCTGCTCACAAGTCCAGCACACCCAAGGACACGAAAATGCCACACCAAAGGTTGGTTCTTGGCACCAAAGGAGGCTTCTTGAAGCCTCTAATGGCATGGACAAAGGCTCATAACCATGGAGACAACACCACAGCCCACAACACACCCCTCAACCAGTCCCTCAACTCAGCATAAGCTGAACCTCAACCTCACAGGGTATCCACTCTAGTGTTTAAAAGGGAAAGAGGAAGAAGATTGAAGAAGAAAGGTCATCAAGCTCACAAATGGTGAAAGAAGGCAATGAAACAGTGCCAAGCATTCAGCCACAACAAAGTTCACGTAGGATTATGGTTGCCTAGGGTTTTGTGCCCTCTTAGTGTTAGTATATATAGGCATTTAAGTCATAATGCGCAGTATTAGCCTTAATAGCTACGCAAAAGATCTTGATCCCAAACTTTGGAATCTAAACCTACACATTTTTCTAAGATTTTTCATATTTTTATTTTATTTTTCGGAGCACCTTTCCGGTACGCGCTTTTCCATAGCCAGTATCAGTTCTGGCATCAGATCACATTATTTTGACCTGAAACTTGTTTTACAAGTCCTACATAATATTCTAGTAATTATCATGCATTCGTTATAATTTTCCGGGATACTTTTTCGGTACGCATTTATACCGAGTAGCAGAACCAGTATCTGCGCTTTTCTTCCTAATGGCGGCTTTCAGCATTTTTACTCACTCATTATAATTATTTAAGACCAATATTAATTATTAAGGTCAATTATGGAATCATTTCCTAATTATCATAATTAATTCACTAATTACCTTAATTAGCGGTGCGGGTTCTTACATACCTCAGTGTGATGGCTATGACTACCTGAGTGGTGACTGGCTTCACCCTTATTATTACCCGCTCTATTCTCTTCATTGAGAGCAGGTGGAGATTGGCGTGGTAGTGTGAGGAGGAGGAGAAGGTTGTCGGTTCTCGGGTCTAGCACCCCTCAATGTCCTCAGCTCGTTCATCATCGCGGCCATAACATTCTGCGTGTCTTCATTTGTCTTCAGTAAATTTTCGTTAGCTCGACGACTAACCTCCAACTCCCTTTGTACAGCCGCCAAGGTTTCAGCCATAGGATCCGGCTGCCCACCCGTTGCCCCACGATCACCTCGGGGCCTAACTAAAGCAGCCAAAACAGGATCTGGCTGAGTGTTTGCATTCGATGCCTCGGTGTTATTCTGGTTCCTCATCATGAAACTACACAAGTTACACCCAGAAATGAGTTGATCAGGCTCACACTAAGTGATCACAAAAGCAATAATCATCAAGAGTACCAAAACAACTATAAAGCATTAAACAGCAAACACAATTTACAATAGTCCACAAGTTTCCCTACAAAACTGCTCTGATACCATAAAATGTAACACCCCATTCTAGAACCGGTTTGTTCACATCGAATTATGATATTAAGCGTAGTTACAATCACATTGGTTCAATTAAAATCCGGTTAAATTTTTCTTTTAAAACCAAGCCAAATTTAAATTACCCAATTGCGTGACCATAACCATATTACATTGCAGAATAAAATAATTCAAGCTTAATACCATACATTCATTTCATCATACCAAACATTGCTACTATGGTGTGCCAAGTAGTCCCCTTAGACCACTAAGGCATAAAACTCACTTTTATTGCTTTTAAACACTAAACATATCCACTCTTTATTTATTTAAGAAATCATTATATTACTATTATGGTATCTATTTTTCCAATATATTATCGGATTTCCCATTAGCTACGTGTGGGTTCAAACCGCGCTCAAATCGGAGCACCATAGCCAAAGTTACGCATTTTCTAAGGAATCAGGTGCTGAACCATCAGGACCCTCCGCGCTGATAGCACCAGTCCCACGCTATCAGCGCCGCTGTTGCGAAAAGTCCAGGGAGGGCGGTGCTCCTAGCGCCAAAGTGGCACCCTTAGCGCCAATGCCACTGCCCTTTTTTGGTGATTGGCGCTCGTAGCGCCAGTTTGGCGCCCGTAGCGCCACACAACAGGGGTTGGATGCCAAAACAGGGTAATCTGACCTACCTAGGGTATTTTCCCTATAACTTGAGCTATACTTACCCAAATTACACAATCTTGGTCTCTATGGAAAGCTAAGAAAAATATCTACAACTTCCATCAGGACACAATGGTCCAAATCTATCATATAGGATATCTAAAATGGACAACAAGACAGGATATTTTTACTTTTACTTGGATTTTCAACCTAAAGGTCTTCCTTCACCTATTTGACATCATATAATCCCTTTCACTACATGAATTCTAGTCTTTCAAGGTACTCATACAGTAAGATAGGCATGCATACCATTTCATCATACATATATCTTCATTAATTACCACATTACAACATTATCAGGTCTCAATTACACCATTGTTCTTATAAATCTCATATACATGCCAAAGAACTTAGCTACAAAAGGAACATGATCAAAGCAAGTAACCATGTATCAGATACCCATTACTACAACAATGATCATGCACTAAGTGCTCCAAAATACATCATGTGGCATCAAAATATACATATAGCAATTCTAAATGGCATGCAACTCAAAATATCCAACTATCAGGTACAATCTACTCATGCTTCTTGCTTCGATCAACCTCACCTCTATCAGTACCTGAAATGATGCCCCACAACACGGGGTGAGATATACGAATGTATCACAGTAAACCAAGGGTCCTTGGAGATCACTCCACCCTAAGGTTCACTTTCGATGTATACATAATCATAACAGCTTAACACATTCTTATCCATAAACATTACTTGGACTTCCAAGAGAGATCCACGAAGGGCTGTTTCTCATAGGCTCTTACCACATGGAGATCCACATAGGGCTGTTTCCAAAGGAAGTCCTTACCTCAATCTAGGAACCTCCAAGAGAGATCCACATAGGGTTGTTTCTCTTAGGCTCTTACCACATGGAGATCCACATAGGACTGTTTCCAAGGAAAGTCCTTAACCTCAACCTAGGAACCTCCAAGAGAGATCCACATAGGGCTGTTTCTCTTAGGCTCTTACCACATGGAGATCCACATAGGGCTGTTTCCAAGGGAAGTTCCTACCAAACATCCTCATCATAACACTATCACTCATAACCTCAATCACAATCCTCAACCATTACCTCATTCATTAATTTCTACCTCTTATAACCGCTCCTCAATTACTCTTCAAAAATCAACATCAACCAATAATCATTAATCAATCATAACATGTATCAATGCATGAATCAATGCATGAGCATACAATTACTATCATAATTACATATCACATCGCACAACCATTTCTCCTCAACGGAGTATGGTGGAACACTCAATGGGATCAACCCCAAGGCCCAAAGGTTTACCTTGCTTTTGAACTCTCCTCAATTACACACAACCACAAGGGTTGGTCACTCCACTTGATTCTCTTGCCTCAATCCTATTGATACAAGGAACACAATCAATTTTATAATTAAACAATGGCTTACCATTCAAGAATATCCTTAATTTCAAGCATAACTTACTCAATTAACAAACTATACCAAAATGACAATCTAAACTCATTTTTACCGTTTATTTATCATTTCTAGCATTTTTCATAACATACACTAAGTCTTAATCCTCCTAGAACATAGTCAATCAACTCACATTATCATAAACCCCAAAAAAATATTCATCCAAAACCTAAATCATGCATTTTCCATGAAAATAGAGTTCAAAGGATGAAATCTTACCACCAAGTGTTGCACAATCAAGGGGTGATGGTTCCTCAAGCTCCCATGGAGGTAGAAACCAATAAATCTCTCATTTTCTCCTATGGGTCAAATTTTGGGAGGAAGAAATCTCACAACGCAACACTCCCCACTAAGACCCAAGCTAGGATTATGAAAGAGGGGAAGAATTGGAGTGGTTTAGGCTTTGGAATCACTCAAAAAGACCAAGAATTGCATCCTTTAGGGTTTTCCCCTTCCTCCCTCTCTTCTTTTTCCTATCTTCTTTTCCTCTCTTCTTTTCCTCTTCTTTCTTCTGCGCACAGGGTTGGGGAGGGAAATATGGGGTTCCTTAAGTGGTTTGCCACTTAACACAGGTTAAGTGGGTATTGGTTCATCTATCTATTCAACTCCATTAATTACCAAACTTTACCCAAAAGTCTGGAATATTTTACTAGGAGTATTTCTACTTCCATTTTTATATTTTGGGTACTTTTGTCTGCACCCATTTATACCCCTTAAATTTCACTGAGTGCACTTTTTACCTCAAAAGTGACCCCAATTCACTTAATTAGGCCCTGCACTTTATTTTACTCATTAATACATGCTTAATTACTTAATTTGAAGTAATTAATTAAATTATTTAAGTTAGGGGTATTATACAAAGAGATGCGAAAGGTGAAAACTGGACATGTGTCGTTTGGAGATGCGTCGCAGGTTGAGGTCAAAGGTCAAGGTACGATTTGTTTCTTACAAAAGGATGGCTTAGTTGGGTCAATCCGAGATGTGTATTATGTACCAGACCTCAAGAGCAACATTTTGAGTATAGGGAAACTTATGCACAAAGGTTATTCGGTAGTTATGAAAGACCGGATTTTACACTTGAAAGATAAGCAAGGGCGTTTGGTTGCTCGAGTTGAAATGGGGAGAAATTGCATGTATAAGTTGAATTTGATAAGCATGCAAGAAAAATATTTGCAAGCAGACGTAGAAGACAAGGCGTCGCTGTGTTTGCAGGTAGACGTAAAAGACAAGGCGTCGTTGTGGCAAACTGCCATGGACGAGGAGATTAAAGCAATTGACCGCAGCAACACATGGGAGTTAGCGGAATTGCCAAAAGTAAGTTAGCCCATTGGTGTGAGTGGGTGTTCAAGAGAAAGATGAATGCTCCGGGTGAGATATAACGGTACAAGGCGCGACTTGTTGCAAAAGGATACAAGCAAAAGATGGGAAGTCTTGATGTTTCAACTCCGATGGAACCTGTTGCAAAACTCTCGAAGTTTGATGGAGGAGAACGAGTCGATGCAAGAAAATGTGGAGTTATTACATGTGGCAAGTCAAGACCAAGTCGAAGATATTTCCATAAAACCACTACCGACGTTACTGTTGGAAAATTGCAAAAGAAAGATTGGCATGAATGATGGAAGGAATATTTAAGTTTATGGAAGAGATTTGTTAGATAAACTTTAATTATAGTAGGAAGAGTTGTGTCTTTTAGTTATGAAGAGTTGTGTCGTTTGGAGTCTTTAAGCTTTTGTATTTTGGCCTATAAATAGGTCCTTTGTATTTCATATCAAACAAGCCTGTGAAAGAGATAATAATAGATAGAGTTTCATCTCCTTTATCAGTGAGTTATTTATTTGTTTTGCTCCTAATATAGAAATCGATCCAACACTCTTTATAAACTAAACGATGTGGGTCTTCATATTTAAGCTTTTTCCTGCACAACAATGGCGGCATGAAGCAACACGGAGAAAGAAAATTCGCAAATGGAAAAAGGCATGGAATGCTTGACATTTTGTCTTGATGGTATGAAGCAAACAAAGGAAAAAGCTTCAGATTTTCTCATGACTTTTCTTCCCATGACCTTCTTTCCTCCTTGTGCTTTTCCCTAACCTCAATTTCTAAGTCTTGTTCTCTTCCTTCTTCACCATCTTTCTCAAACATTCTCTATTTCATCCCATTTCTTTCTGTTCTTTAATGGCATGTGCAATCCATAGCACTGAACACCAAAAATTGAATATTGAACAGAAGAACCAATAACACCCAAGTAAAATCTATAACCATTTTCTCTACAAGCCACAGTTGTCGTCTTTATTGTTGTCTTCTTCAATCTATATTCACAGGAAACTGGAAAATTTATTAAACTGAATTCATCCACCAAGTACTTTTTTTATAAATTTTTGTTTCTTTTTCTTATATAAATTGTTTTATTATATTATAAATATAATTTTTTCTAACTGTAAAAATTAATATAATAAATGATATTAGATTATATTATTTTTTTAAAAAAATTGAATATAAAATATAATTTATATTTATTTATCCGGTTTAAGAGGTTGAACCAGTGACCCATTGGTTGAACGAATGACCCACTGACCCAGTACCTCGACCGGTTCGAGTTTCATAACATTGCTTTCAATCATATTTTTTATGGAAGGAAATACAAACGAATTTCTGATTGTTCAAAATATACAAAATGCAATCCATACCTAAATTGCTCCACATTTAAAAAATCAATTTTTTTTAAAACCGATTTCATACGAAACTACATTTTATTTTATAAACTAGTTATTTATCAAACCATAAAATTAATTGGTTATCCAAAACCAAACTGCTCTACTTTCTCCAAACTTCAATTTTCATCGTGGCTTTTGTTGTTGTTTTGTTTTGGTAGCACTTGTAACAATTCTGGAAAAACTCATTGTATTCAAAATTGAAAAACTAGTACAAGTGTTGATGAGTGTATATATATATATATATATATATATATATATATATATATATATATATATATATATATATATATATACGAAACTTAGTTACTGAGAAAAGGTTCTAACTAACTACTTAACCAACTCCTAACTAACTTAACAGATTATAAAACTGAAAGATAACTAATTCAGTTTCTGTCATGGTTAGTGGCACGTCTTGGTTCACGTGGGACCTTTGAAGCTGAGTCATGAAGTGAGTGTGATACCCCCCGCAAGTCGGACGGTGGATGTTAAGCAACCCCAGCTTGAGTAAAATATCAGAGAATGAAGCACGGGAGAGTGGTTTGGTGAATACATCTGCTAGTTGGTGAGATGTGGAGATGGGAAGCAAATGGAGAAAGCATGACTGTATTTTCTCTCTAGTGACATGACAATCAATGTCAATGGGCTTCGATCGTTCATGAAACGTGGGGTTTTTGGCCAAATAGATTGCTGATCTGTTCTCACAAAATACTGAGGCTGGGTGTGTCCATGGAATCTTAAGATCTTGAAAGAGGAATTGGAGCCATTGTATCTCATAGGACATGCTTGCAAGAGCTCGGTATTCCGCCTCTGAAGAAGATCGTGAGATGGTGGACTATTTCTTTGACTTCCAGGATACAAGAGAACCACCAATCAGAATGCAAAAACCAGTAATGGATTTGCGGGTGTCTTGGCAACAAGCCCAGTCAGAGTCAACAAATCCAGAGATTGACAGGTCAGAATTTGAGGGAAAGAAGAGACCTGTGGATGGAGCTCTTTTTAAATATCTCAATAAACGCTTGGCTGCAGCAAGATGGGAATCCAGAGGATTAGATACAAACTGGCTAAGCTGTTGAACAACAAAGCTAAGGTCAGGACGAGTAGTAGTTAGATAAAGCAATCTGCCAACGAGTCTTCTGTAGGGTGAAGCATCTGACAATAGAACACCTGATTCACGACTAAGTCTGATGGTTGACTCCATTGGAGTATTTGTAGGTTTGGCAACAAGCATGCCTTCATCAGATAATATGTCTAACGCATATTTGCGTTGATTCAAATGAATACCAGTCCCAGAACGAGCAAATTCGAGTCCTAGGAAGAATCTAAGATTTCCAAGATCCTTGATTCTGAATTTGTTATCTAGGAAAAGTTTAACTCGTGTAATTTTCTCCATGCTGTTTCCAGAGAGCACTATATCATCCACATATATCAAAAGCACCGTGAATGAAGTGGCAATTTGGAGAGTAAACATGGCATGATCAGCATGAGTTTGTGTGTAGCCAATCGAACAAAGTGCTGATGTGAGCTTGTGATGCCATTGACGGCTTGCCTGTTTCAAGCCATAAATGGATTTGTGAAGTTTACAAACTTGATGCAGACGATCACATAGAAGCCCTTGGGGTAACTCCATGTAAACTTCTTCATGGAGATCACCATGCAAAAAGGAATTGTTCACATCCAATTGTTCTAAATGCCAACCCTTAGCTGCAGCAATGGCTAGTAATGTGCGAACTGATGTCAACTTGGCAACAGGGGAGAACGTGTCTAGATAATCAACTCCTTCCAATTCAGTAAATCCTTTTGCAACAAGGCGAACCTTATAACGGTCAATGGATCCGACTGACTTATATTTGATTCGATAAACCCACTTGCAACCAATGGGACTTTTGCCATGTGGTAGATCAACTAGACTCCAGGTGTTGTTTTGGGCAAGTGCTTGTAGTTCAGTGTTCATGGCTTGTATCTATTGATCGAATTTTGTAGCTTGGTCATATGTGCATGGCTCAGTATGAATACAGGAATTAAGACAGAAAGATTTGTATGATGGTGAACATGATGCATAGGATAATACATCAGATAAAGGATAGGGACTTGTAGATGACATACCTGAGCTTGATGTGGTGCACTGAGCTGTAGAGAGGCTGTGATGATAGTCAACTAAGTAGTGTGGTGGAGCTCTTTGTCTAGAAGACCTGCGAAGTGCTGGAGGAGCTGTTGGGATTTCATCAGTGTCATTTGCTGAGACTTCAAGGATATCAGTGGATGAATCAGTTGGAATTGTATTGGTTGGGGTGGAGGGAGGTTCATGAACTGGGAATGATGTTGGTGGTGTATTGATGTCATTGGGTAAAGAAATTGTGGCAAATTCATATATTGGAGAGGTTGGATAAATTCTGGTTGATTGGTAGGAATGAAGGTTTGATATTTTTGGAAATTGTGAAAGGGAAACAAATGTTCATAAAACACTACATTTCTGGATACAAAAGCATCATGAGAATTTAGATCATATAGCAAATATCCCTTTATGCCATGCTTGTATCCAATGAACACTGTTTTTCTAGCTCTGGGTGAAAATTTGGTTCGGTTTGTGTATAAGGTGGATGCATAACATAAGCATCCAAATACCTTTAAATGGATTACAACTGGAGGACTGCCATATAGGTGCTCATGAGGTGATTTGTTATCGAGGTTGGGACTGCAGGTTCTGTTTATGACATGCATAGCAAGTGTGATGGCATAGGTCCATAGGTTGCTTGGCAATCTGGCTTGGAAGAATAGGGCTCTAGCAGTGTTTAGGATGTGCTGATGCTTACACTCAACCACTCCATTCTGTTGGGGGCATTCCACACAACTCCTTTGATGTGTAATTCCCTTTTTGAGAGAGAAATCATTTATAAGAAATTCTTGGCCATTGTCACTGCGCAGCACCTTTAAGGTGGTTTGGAACTGATTCTCAATGAGAGCAATAAAATGTTGTATGTGTGTTCTTGTTTCAGATTTGTTCTTCATCAAAATAATCCACGTAAAGCGTGAAAAGTCATCAACTAATGTAAGAAAATATTTATGGCCATGAATTGATGCTACTGAATAGGGACCCCAAATGTTAGCATGAAGGATCTCAAAAAAAATTCCACTTTTATTAACACTAGCATAATATGGTAATCGTATTTGCTTAGCCAAATGACAAGCATCACAAGGTTTTACATGAATTGAAGGTATAAAGGGAAATTGCAAAGACATAAGTCGTAAAACTTCTTTTGAAATATGGCCCAACCTTTGATGCCATAAAAATGTTTCATTTTTCTTTGCTAATACATTGCACTTTGCCTTTCTGGTATCTTCTCTGTCTTCAGTATCCACCACTTTGTTGACAATCACGTATAAGCCATCTCTTAGCTCAGCAGTACCAATCATCGCTTGGGAATGCATCTGTTTGATAATACAGGACCCACAAAGAAAATTTAAAGAGCAGTTAAGAGATGCACAAAGTTGTTACTGAAACAAGGTTAACACGAAATTCAGGAGTATACAAAAAATCAGAGTGTTAAATTGGGTGATATCATCACTGTTCCTGATTGACAAGCAGTAATTTATGAGCCATTTGGTAATGTAATTGTGATAGGGTGAATGTTATTCAGAAAAAGGAATTGAGATTTAAGATAAGTCACATGATCGGCTGCACCTGTATCAACTACCCATTGCACACCTGAGACATTATCATTGGAAGATTGATTAACATTAGAGACTCTGGCTGAATTTGCTGATACTGATTCTGAGTCACTGTAACATTTTGTTGTGAACCTTTACTCTCAGATTCAAACTGACTTGCATTTTCTCAAACTGTTAAATTGGCTGCATGTGGACCATTGTTTCTTGTGCGATAACCTGGAGGAAAACCATGAACATGAAAGCATATATCAATCATATGGTTGCTCTTACCACAATGAGTGCACAATCTGCCTGAATTTGGATTTCTTCCTCCATATCCTTGTCCTCTGCCTCGACCTCTAAAGGACCTTCCTCCATTGTTGGATCCACCACGACTCATTGTAACAAAATTGCTATCACGAACAGTATTCAAAGCTTGTGCATTTGCAAAATCATTCACATGTATCTCTTGTTTGAACTTTCATTCCTGCTGTATCACCATGGAAAAAGCTTTGTTTACATCTGGTAAAGGATCTAACAACGTGATCTGAGAATGGACTTGAGCATATTGCTCATTTAATCCCTTCAAAAATCCGATCACGTGATCTTGCTCTTGATAAGTTCGCATTTTGCGAAGAGCTCCACAGGTGCAAGGAGTGATGCATGTGCATACAGAAAGTGGTTTGAGACTCCCCAATTCATCCCAGAGTGTCTCCAGTTGAGTAAAGAACTCAGTTATTGAGTTAGAACCTTGATGAAGTTCGTAAAATACCTCTTGCAGATCTAAAATCCTAAATACATCAGCTTGCGAAAAATGTTCCTTCAAATCCAGCCAAACATCTCGTGCATTTTCGATCCAGATTATGGATTTCGTAATTGACTCTGAAATTGAGCGATGGATCCATGCCATCACCATTGTGTTGCAGCGTTTCCATAAGGAATAATCTCCATAACTTTTTGCTGGTGCCTTAATGCTTCCATCCACAAATCCAAGCTTATTCTTGGAGATTAGCGCTACTTTCATTCCTCGCGCCCATGTGTGATAATTGGCACCGGTTAGTGGTGGAGCAACGAGAACCAGTGCAGGACTCTCATTTGAATGCAAGAAAAATGGATCTGAGAGATTTGAGTACTTATCAGGTTGTGTAGAGATCTGTGATGGATTTTGTAGTTGATCCTCCATTGATGAAAGAGGATTCGTGCTTCAGAACTTCGGTTGTTGCGATGCTTTCTTGAAAACCTTGAAGGCAAAATACCATAGCTCTTTATTAGAGCTCTGATACCATAACAATTCTGAAAAAACTCATTGTATTCAAAATTGAAAAACTAGTACAAGTATTGATGAGTGTATATATATATATATATATATATATATATATATATATATATATATATATATATATATATATAAAACTTAGTTACAGAGAAAAGGTTCTAACTAACTACTTAACCAACTCCTAACTAACTTAACAGATTATAAAATTGAAAGATAACTAATTCAGTTTCTGTCATGGTTAGTGGCACGTCTTGGTTCACGTGGGACCTTTGAAGCTGAGTCATGAATGAGTGTGATAACTTGCCTAATGCTGAATTTTATGGTGTATTTTTTAATGTGGCTAAATAGCGTATTTCTTGTAGTGTATTGTCCCCTAATGGTTGTGACCAGACTTTTTTTCCCATATCATTTCATTGTTTTTGGTTACTAAGACTAGATTAAAATTTTCATTTTGTTATAGTATTTTTTTTTTTACTTTTCTACCCACTTTTTTAAATTTTAAGTAGGATTTAGTTTGATGACATACATGAGTTATATAAACTACTAAAAAAGTCTGAAATAAGAACAGACACTTTTTTGAGCCTGTTATATACACCAGGAGCAGATACTTCTAACTCACCATTGAGGAAAGCATTTTTCACATCAAATTGATGCATATCCCAATTGGAATGGCCAGCAAGGGATAATAAGACTCTCACCGTATTCATCTTTGCAACTGGAGCAAAGTTTTCTTCGTAATCAATGCCATAGGTTTGAGTGTAAACTTTGGCCACTAATCGGGCCTTGTATCTTTCAAGAGTTCCATCAGAATTATATTTCAGGGCATAAACCCATGTGCACCCTACTGTTTTCTTTCCGTTGGGTCTATCAATAACCTCCCATGTTTTATTTTTCTCCAACGCATTCATTTCCTCTTGCATGGCTTGAGCCCAATTCCCATCTTTCAAGGCTTCATGTACTGATTTTGGGATTACAATAGAATCTAGTGCTGAAACAAAGCTTTTGTGCTGCACAAGAAGATTAGCAGAGGAAACAAAGTGGGAGATAGGGTATTGAGTACAAGAGGGACATGAGGAACAAATTTTCTTATGACAAGATATTTTTCCTTTTCTAAGAGCAATGGGAAAATTATTAGAATCAACATTAATTGGTAACCCATCAGAAGTATTAACATCATGATCAGAAATATGAGATTCAGGAGAAACAGGAGACTCGGAAGAAACAGGAGATTCAGGACTTACCAGTGGTTCAGACGATTGAGATTGCTGGTGAGACAGTATGGGTTGTTTCCTCCTCTGATATACTAATTCAGGTGTTAGAATTTTCTGTATCTCAGGTGTGTTTGAAGATTCTGACACACCAAGAGCAGATACACTAGGTAGAGAGAAGATGAAATATTCCGTCTCAAATTGGGACAAATTTCGAGACGGAAAAAACAATATATCCCTATTTGGGAGGAAATTAGCGATAAAATAAATTTTGTTTCTAGTAAGGATGGATTTTGAGACGGAAACATATTTTGTCCGTATTTGAGATGGTCTTAAGGATGAAATACTTTCAATTTCTACAATCTGTCCCTAATTTCGTCCCTAATAAGGACATAATATTTTCCCTCCTAACTTGGGACATAATTAGGGATGAAATATTTATCTTTCTAAAATCCGTTCCTAAATTCATCTGTAATAAGGACGAAAAAAATCATCCATGATAGGAACGTTAGAGATGAAAAATAATTTGTCCCTACTTTGATTTTATATTTAAGTGTTATTGTTTATGATATTGGAAAAACATGAAATCTTTGCTAGATTTTCTAGATTGGATGTTTGTGTTAAAAAAAGTAATATTACATGATTTATGTAGTAAGAAGTATTTGAAGGGTGGTTAATCCAACTGTTAGTGACTTCTAGATTCAAAGATGAAATCTCAATCGCTTGCCAATAGGGGAGATTGATAAACTCATATTTTATCGTATTTTATAAAACTAAAATCATAATAATTAACTCTCAAATGAAGCCTTAAACATGAAAACTTTGAGTTAATTGGCTAGCTAGGAAGCATTAACCGCATGTGGATGTGCATGTGCGGGTGTGGGTGTGTGTGCGTGATGAGCTTTCAACTTGCTATGCATTAAGAGTCAAATTGAGCAATGAATTGACCTAAATATAACTAAAAGACATAAGAGTTGTGATTAAAAGTGTTATTGTACTCTCAGTAGTATTTTCATCAAGAATTCTTGTGCTTTTGTAGGAATTTTGGCCCATTAGAAGAATATCAAGTTGGAGAGTCAAGTGGAAGCAAGAAAAAGCATCAGAATTTGCCAAGCGAGCTGACGTTAGAAGCGCTAGCACCATGTTTACCTTCTCTGTCTTCACGCTGGAAGAGCCAACTACACTGGGTTTCTGTTTCTTTGTGCTAGCACAACTAGCTTGGCGCTTCTAGCTGCAACATCACCATTATTTCTTTGCTTCTTTGCGCTACAAAAGCAGGCTTGGCGCCTGGAGCGCTAGCTTGGTTAGGCCAGTCATATCTAACTAATTTGTTCAATAGTTAGGGTTTTGAGTCCAAATTGAACTCTTATGTGATTGAATCTGCTTTTCAATAAAATCTGTCTGTGTTGCGTGTTTATCTTGAATTTATTGTTCAATTTCTTTTATAACTTGATCAACCATATAGGAATAAAAAAGGTTGGGTTCTAATTAAACATTTTTGGGATTTTAATCTAGACTAGGATAAACATCAATTCTTGAACGTTCTAGATATAGACTTGTAGGATTTTCAAATGTGTGAGATTCATCGCTCATAAAGCTTAATCTAAAAAGGGTTTATCAGCAATTAGAATTTTAATTAGGTTAAAGGATTAAATGACTAAGATAAGATTTAACCAATCATCATTTGCTCAACTTTTTGTTCTTGAGAAACCGAACGGAATTAATAATTTAATGAATGAGACAATGATTTAATCAAGGGAAAAACATTTATCCTTTTAAAGGATATAAGCTTATATACTTTTAGATTCTAACCGTAATTTTCATCTATCAATGGTTATAATCTATTTGGTCAAACTTAATGGGCCAAATTTATTATTAATTAATTAATAATTTTGATCCAATAAATTATAACCGTTGATGGACGGAAATCAACGGTTAGGATCTAAAAGGATAAAAATTTATATACTTAAGAAGAATAGATGTTATTCCGTGTAATCAAATCTTCTCAATTTGTCATAAATTTAGAATACGCAATATGTTTCTTAATATTTGTATAAAATACGTAAATTAACGATATTTTAGAATGGAGATAGTAGAAAGATAAAAGTAAAATAAAATAATTCGACTTTACAAATTAATGCATTCTAAATATAAAAATTAATTTTCAAATAAATTTAAATCAATATTTTTATTAGTGCCAAATGTTTGATTTTATTTCTAAATTAAATTAAATTAGATTATTTTTATGTTGATGATTATAAATAAATTACTTCATTTTATAATAATAAATGTTAAAGTAATATGATTAAAATTATTTCAAAGTTCTTTTTCTCTCTTTACAAACCTGTAATAATCGAAGTATTAACATAATATACAAATAAATTTTAAATCAAAATAAAATATTCTATACTATTAATTTCCTATCACTTAATGTTATTTAAAAAATCATGAATTTATAATTAATTTATAATATTATTAATAAACTTCTATAGTATATGGGGTTTATATTACACAATCACTTTTCCTACAACATAACTCTTATAAAACTCATATATATATATATATATATATATATATATATATATATATATATTTAGGGGAAACAACTTCTCATTTGACAGAAGAAGTTCTTTTTTGCAGCTGAGAGAGTTTTTTGGTGGGCCCCATTGATTGTTTTGAAAAAAAAATAAAACAAAAAATATATCACACATTTCAATGCTTTGCTATGTGAGTGCTACACCAAAAAAACTTCTTCATTGAAAGGAGAAGTTGTTTACCCATTTATTTATTATGGGATTTATGCTATGTAGCACCGACACCTATGAAGCACCGACACTTCAAAAATCCCGACGTGTCGTGTCCGACACTTCCCGACACTCTCGGACACTCCGACACTCCCCGACACTCTAACACACGTTATAGAAATTCAAAAAAAGGTTTAAAGGTTACATTGCGTTCAGTTTTTAGTTCCAACCATTAGATTCGTTGGATTACGATTGCTATTTTACTGAGTTTAATATAAATATTTGTGATATCTTATGTTTTTTTGCAAAAATTTATGAATATTATAAGTTTAGATTAATTTTTTTATTAAATTATTGAATATTAAATATAATATACACCACATAAATTAAAAATACTATTTAATATCAAAACGTGTCCTAACGTGTCGAAATCTAATATTTTTTAGAATTAACGTGTCGGAGTGTCGTGTCGTATCGTGTCACGTGTCCCGTGTCAGTATCGGTGCTACATAGTTTATAAATGTTATGTTATAGGACTTTTTTGAGTCATGTCACTCTAATAAATTTGATGTGGGTTCACTCAAAAAGAAAAAAAAAATTAAGGTGGGGCCATCCTTTTTACGAGAGTGAAATTATATTAAAAATATCCTACAACATGATATTCACAAACCCAAAGAAGCACGGATACTCCAAAAAATAGGGAGAGTCGTGTTCGACACGCTCCGACACGGCGACACGCACCGACACGACAACTTTTTCCAATACGTTGACCATTCCGACACGCGAATTTTACCGAGTCCGACACGCTCCGACACGGTCAAATGACATTTTCGTAATTTTTTTAATTTTTTCTTAAAAAAATTAAAACATATTAGTAAAGCTTCTACATGATCATATCAATTTTCTCTTTTTTTTCCTTTAAGTAAATAATAGATAATCTCAGCACCATCGTTGTCATTCCTGTTACGCTCTTACCATATCTCCTCCTCCCTTATCTCTCTCTAATCTGATCTCTCTCTCTCATCCCAGTTCTTATTTTTTTAATTAAAGCTTCCGCCTTTTATAATGTTTAATTGTGTTCTTGATGTTCTTATTTTACAGTGTATTCTTTTAGTTTGTGTTTTTTGCCTTTTGTGAAGAATGCTGCTACAATTTATGGTATTGGGTGTCGATGAGTTTTGTTGTTACTATTGTCATTGGTTACATCAGATTTTTTTTTCTCCCTTTATGTAACTCCTTGGATTCCGACTTTGAATCAATTTTTCTTATGTTGTTTTGGATTGGAAAGGAAAGTTGAAAGATAATATTTTGATGGGTATTATTACTTTTTTTATTTTTTGTTAAATTATTGAATATTAAATGAAATATACACTATATAATTTAATATTGACGTGTCAGAGTGTCATCTCGTATCATATCACGTGTCGCGTGTCGTGTCGGTCTATGAAGCACCGACACTTCAAAAATCCTAACGTGTCGTGTCCGACACTTCTCTACACTCACCGATACTCCGACACTTCCCGACACTCCAATACTCGTTGGAAAGACTCAAAAAAGGTTAAATGTTATGTTGCCTTGCATTTTGAGTTCCAACTATTAGATTCGTTAGATTACGATTATGATTTTATTGAGTTTAATATAAAGATTTGGGATATATTATATTTCTTTACAAAATTGAAGGTTATTATATGTTTAGTTTTTTTTTTATTAAATTATTGAATACTAAATATAATATACACTACATAAATTAAAAATATTATATAATGTCAAAACATGTCATAACGTGTAGAAATTTAACATTTTTTAGAATTAACGTGTCAAAGTGTCGTGCCGTGTCGTATCCCGTGTCCCGTGTCGGTGTCGGTGCAACATAAGTTGCAGCAATTAAGCTACTTATATAGAGGAGCACCCTAGCTAGAGTTTATGTTATACAGTTAGTATATATATAAATATATATATATATATATATATATACATATATATATATATATTTAGAATTCCCACTAAATGAGGCAAGAATAGGTGGGATGACCAAACTATCATCAAATAATTATTTTCTTAAGACATCTAAAATCATGGCACGACCCATACTTAACAGCAAAGTTGCAAATTAGATGATGGAATCAGATAGATCATCATACAAAGTCAACGAGCCACAAGGTATTAGGATTAATATCTTTCAATTGGTAAGTGATGAGATTAATATTAATAAGCTCACTGTCCATGTTTAGTAATACATAATAAATTAGGTATACCTGCACGGAGATAAAAAGAAGGGATACTTTCCTTCGATGTTTAATTGATTAAGGAAAGTATACAATAAGAGACCTTCACACTATATTAATTTCAAACTAAAATTTTAAAGCAATGAATATAATAAGTGGATCTTTCCAATTATATAGTTTTCATTTTGTCTTTTTTTGTCTTCTTTTTTTTGTTGGTAAACTCATTTTGTCTTTTTTAATCAATGTGGGATGTCATTCTTCTAATTTGAATTTCTAATATTTTCCCTTCAATTGTGAGTCCCAAAATCATACTTCTACTTATGGGCAAGCCTTTGCCGTAACAATGGAATGATATTAGTTTTTGTGGATGCCTCTTTAACAACAACACATTTTTGGACCCTTTTTATTCTTTTTCCTCTTCATCTCCACCCTCTTTTTATTTTTCCCTTCTTTTCCTTTGTCTCTTTTCCTCTTCCCCATCTTCTTCTTCCTTTTTTTTTTTTACTTTTATTTATTATTACTATTATTATTATTATTTTTATTTTACCCCTTCGTACCTTTCATTTAGATTCATCTACCACCCACCCTAATCAGTTTGGAATAAAGGTATTATTGATGTTGTATCAATATAAAATATCATGACTCACACTCAAATTTCCAACAAAATTTTCATAGATGATATTGTTAATAACTTATTTATTAAGTTTCACATATCAAAAAGTCTTTTCGTTGTTGTTCTTATTCAATGAGCAAGTAAAAAGTGTTAATAATTTATTATTAGATTGTGATTCGGATAAAACACAGACCCAATAGTTAAAGATCCACGAAGGGCCCAAAGATGATGGGCGCAATGTCCTCATTGTGCATTCCTCATTGCATCGCACGAGTAATGCACTAGTTTAAATCAATTAGGAAACCTATTATATAATACTTGTGACCAATTTGAAATCCAAAATAAAACTTTCAATAGAACATTTAATTCAAGATGATGGGTGCAATGTCCTAATTGTGCATTCCTCATTGCATCGCACGAGTAACGCACCAGTTTAAATCAATTAAGAAACCTTTTATATAATACTTGTGACCAATTTGAAATCCAAAATAAAACTTTCAATAGAACATTTAATTCAAATTTAAATTTTGAAAATGAGTTGCGAATCTTTAAATAAATATTTAAAAGAGGATTTTAATAATTCGCAATAAAATCATTTATTTGGATCGTGCAATGCAATAATAATATAGCATATTATACGAAAAAATATATGACATATTATTGATATTATTTACTCCTGATTTGTTTTTCTAGAATTAGTTTTTTATTAAGAAAATAATTATTCACATTAGTCAATATATGATAAATATAAGTATATCATCATTCAAAATATTATTTTTTGATTTCCTCCTATTTCAACTTAAAAATTATATTGAAGACTTCAAAATCAGATCTCAAAATTTTCATACAATAAACCATGCAATATTAAGTTTTCTAATGCGAAAGAATCAATTAATTTGAGTAAGTATAACTAAAAATATACAAACCTCTAATCTTTTGCAAAACATCCATTCTAACAGGGATTGTGTCCGTACTTCAAATTTAAACCGTGTCAAATACCATCATCACAATTCATACAAAAGAATAATTTCCTTTTCTTCTTCCTTTTTTTCCTTTCATTTCATTTTCTAAATTGAAGTTGCCTTATATTTTCTTGATCTTAATTCAAATTTAAATTTTGAAAATGAGTTGCGAATCTTTAAATAAAATATTTAGAATAGGATTTTAACAATTTGCAATAAAATCATTTAATTGGATCGTGCAATGCAATAATAATATAGCATATTATACGAAAAATATATGACATATTATTGATATCATTTACTCCTGATTTGTTTTTCTAGAATTAGCTTTTTATTAAGAAAATAATTATTCACATTAGTCAATATATGATAAATATACATACATCATCCAAAATATTAATGTTTAGATTTCCTCCGATTTCAACTTAAAAATTATATTGCTGACTTCAAAATCAGATATCAAAAGTTTCATACAATAAACCATGCAATATTAAGTTTTCCAATGCTAAAGAATCAACTAATGTGGGTAAGTATAACCAAAAATATACAAATCTCTAATATTTTGCAAAACATCCATCCTAACAGGGATTGTGTCGTTACTTCAAATTCAAACCGTGTCAAATACCATCATCACAACTCATACAAAAGAATAATTTCCTTTTCTTCTTTTTTTCTTTGTTTCATTTCCTCTTCTCAATTGAAGTTGCCTTATATTTTCTTGATCTCCCTCTTGGTTTTTCGTTCCACCATGGCAATAGTTACTCTCCTTAGGCCGAAGTTGGCTTACTTGGTTTACAAGAAAAAAAAATTGGCTTACTTTTTTTTAAAAGAAAAATAAAATGCTTATATAATCATATTTTTATTATTGCGTAATTTCTCATATAAGTTAAGAGTTGGCTTCTAAGCCATCAATTACTTTTTTTTATACACGTCATCAATTACTTTATTAAGTAAGTCATATTTTTAGGATTAATTTATAATTTCGCAAATTCCTTACAAATTCTACATCCAATTCAAAAAAAAATGTTACAAATATAATTGGAATCTTCTTAGTATTAAATGCCCTTTAATTCACACTTAATTATTTAATTAAAATTGATTGACTGTTACACTAACAAATTTTTAAATAAAAAATCAGAATATTTTTTTATGATAATTAAAAATATATTTTCACGATATAATTATTTTTCAAATATGGTTCATGTCATCTTTCTTCAGAATTGGAGGTTTGTCTGTCCTTTTTGCCAAGAACGTAGATGCTATGCTTTATTTATATTGGTGTCGTTTATCTCCATGATGCATTGCTAAACCTACTCATAAAATAAAACCCTCATCTCTCTGTGACATTAGCGTCTCGTCTCACTAGCAATTCGTACAGGTTGGTTAATGTTACTCAATCTTTTCATGTAATTTCGCAAATTTCCTTGCGAATTCTACGTCCAATTAAAAAAAATGTGACAAATATCATTGCAATGTTCTTAGTATTGAATGCCCTTTAATTCGAACTTAATTATTTAATTAAAATTAATTGACTGTTACACTAACAAATTTTTAAATAAAAAATCAGAATATCTTTTTATGATAATTAAAAATATATTTTCACGATATAATTATTTTCCAAATATGGTTCATGTCATCTTTCTTCAGAATTGGAAGTTTTTCTGTCCTTTTTGCCAAGAACGTAGATTCTATGCTCTATTTATATTGGCATCGTTTATCTCCATGATACATTGCTAAACCTACTCATAAAATAAAACCCTCATCTCTCTGTGACATTAGTGTCTCGTCTAACTAGCGATCCGTACAGGTTGGTTAATGTTACTCAATCTTTTCATGTAATTTCGCAAATTTCCTTACGAATTCTACGTCAAATTCCAAAAAAAATGTTACAAATATCATTGGAATCTTCTTAGTATTGAATGCCCTTTAATTCGCACTTAATTATTTAATTAAAATTGATTGGCTGTTACACTAACAAATTTTTAAATAAAAAATCAGAATATTTTTTTATGATAATTAAAAATATATTTTCACGATATAATTATTTTCCAAATATGGTTCATGTCATCTTTCTTCAGAATTGGAGGTTTTTCTATCCTTTTTGCCAAGAACGTAGATGCTATGCTCTATTTATATTGGCGTCATTTATCTCCATGATACATTGCTAAACCTACTCATAAAATAAAACCCTTATCTCTCTGTGACATTAGCGTCTCGTCTCACTAGCGATTCATACAGGTTGGTTAATGTTACTCAATCTTTTCACGTAATTTCGTAAATTTCCTTACGAATTCTACGTCCAATTACAAAAAAAATGTGACAAATATCATTGCAATCTTCTTAGTATTGAATGCCCTTTAATTCGCACTTAATTATTTAATTAAAATTGATTGACTATTACGCTAACAAATTTTTAAATAAAAAATCAAAATATTTTTTTATGATAATTAAAAGTATATTTTCACGATATAATTATTTTCCAAATATGGTTCATGTCATCTTTCTTCAGAATTGGAAGTTTTTCTGTCCTTTTTGCCAAGAACGTAGATGCTATGCTCTATTTATATCGGTGTCGTTTATCTCCATGATACATTGCTAAACCTACTCATAAAACTACTCATAAAATAAAACTCTCATCTCTCTGTGACATTAGCGTCTCGTTTCACTAGCGATTCGTACAGGTTGGTTAATGTTACTCAATCTTTTCATGTAATTTCACAAATTTTCTTACGAATTCTACGTCCAATTCCAAAAAAAATGTTACAAATATTATTGGAATCTTCTTAGTATTGAATGCCCTTTAATTCGCACTTAATTATTTAATTAAAATTAATTGACTGTTACACTAACAAATTTTTAAATAATAAATCAGATTGCTAAAAGGTGATTTACCACTATGCATTTGAGACAGATTGCTATTATTATCTTTTATAAAGGTAGGGATTAGAATTGATCGAATTTTTAGTGGAAGGATTACGACAGATTCAAACTTGGATTCCATTTTGGTCATATTTTAATTTAGAACATTATTAAGTAAGGGTTTTATAAGAGTTATGTTATAGAAAAAGTGATTGTGTAATGTTATAAAGATTTATTTTATATGCCGGAGTTTTTTTTTTCCTTTAAAAATTGCGGGTCCCACATAATATTGTGTGTGTAGGAAAATTGTTGTGGTAATGTTAAATGATAGAGGTAAATCCCATTAAGTAAACATAAAATGATATTGATTGATGAGGAGAGAATTGGAGAATGTTTGGAAATTGGAGTATAGATCGAGCATGCAATGGTAACAGTTTTTATATTTTAGTGTTTTTATATATATATATTTTTGGTACATAGTGTTTTTATATGACTGGTCAATTTCAGTGATTATTTGAGTGATTATTTGACTTAAAATTGGAGTGCTTTTAGCATGCAATGGAAATTGGAGTATAGATCGAGCATCCTCTCACCTGTCATAGTGAACAATTTCAATGATTATTTGACTGATCAAATGTCTCACATGACATTGTTCTATGATCAGTAGTTCGT
>JAVKPL010011717.1:0-51328 GCA_032173675.1 Gastrolobium villosum | reverse complement strand
GGCTGGTTAGAGGTGAGAAATGCTGAATGCTTTGGAAATTGAAGATTTTTTCTGATTACGGTTTTGAAAGACGGGTCACTGGGTCTGTTTCCCTGTTCGTTCCCTATGGCTTTCCCTATGCACCATGCAATTATGAATTAATAATTAATTAAAAGATAACGTTCGATATTATAAGTTTTAATGAAATTTTAATATTATATTGTGTTTTGTATAATATCATATTAGATGATATTATTCTGTATTTGATAACATTAAAACCAAGGGTTTTATTAATGTTATGTTACATAATTGAACTTTTGTTTCCAACACTCACAACAAAAAGGGAGAGAGAAAGTGGAATGATGAAAGAGAAAGAAAAATATGTGGACCCCACATCTTTAATGTGTGTGTAGGAAAATGAAGTTGTGTTATGTTACATGATAAACATAAAACCCTAAAACCAATCTCATAAAGGGTTATTTCTAAAAGGGTTATTTTGTAATTTTAATAAATTTTCCCATCAATATTTTATTTTCAACCAAACACACATTCAGGAATTTCACTCAATTTTCCCAGTATTATTTTGGCCTACCAAACAACTTTTTTTACATTTTCTTACCAAACTCACTTTCCAACCATTTTCCTATCAATTACATTTTCCTAGTATTCAAAAAATTTCTCCTCAACCAAACGCCCCCTTAGTTTTCAATAATAATAATTGGTGATGAATTATTGCATTCAAGTGTATTATTTTATGTTTCTTTCAATTATCTTTTAATGATCACGTTTAGAGTCCCTTCGAACATATAATGCAAAAATCATGTGAAGTTGTTGAATCTAAAAACAAAACTTCAAGAAACTCGCATGGAGAAGTTTGTGAATAATTGTTGTGTTAATAATATTTTATGATTACTTTTATCATTTGCATGATAAAACTTTTCCCGTAAATAGATGCTAAGAGAACCATTGGTCATTGCTTCAAAATTTAGAGAAATCAATGAGTGAAGGATCTTGAGAAATGTTAGAGAAAACTCTGTTAAAGGAGAATGGGAGAAAAAAAAATTGAGAGAGAAGAAGCATGATAATATAAGAAATTATGAAAATGAATGCTACGGATGATGATAACTTCTTTCTTTCTTTTTTTCAAAATATAAATCTCATAACAATGTTATTTTGATATAGGAATAGAATATTTTTACTAACAAATAATGTTACTATCAATGTTACTATCATATATTAACTATTAATTTCCGTCCATCAACGGTTATTATTTATTGTGAATTAATAATTAATTAATGATTTTGATTTATGGAAATAATAACCGTTGATTGACGAAAATCAATCGTTATCATTTATTATGAATTAATAATTAATTAATGAGTTTGATTTGTTAAAATAATAACCGTCGTAATTTACTTATCTGCAATTTATATTGTTGCATATTATAATTATATATTTATGCATGGATATATATATATATATATATATATGCTATAAATATGATAAATATCATATATGTATATACTTAAATGTTTATTTATATTTTTGCACATTCATTATATTGATATGTTGTGTCTTTAATTTATATTTAAATTATCATGGTAAATTTCATACGATAGAAATTTGTATAACTTATATTTTCAAGATTTACTATAATGATATGATTGTTCATACTTTTATTGTGATGTCAAATTTAAGTAATGGTATATTATGAATTATGATTTCTTTTAGAAAAATTGTGTGACCTCTTTTGGAGGCATTCACATATTTATATCCGTTACAAAGGTAAAACCTTGAGAGAAAAAAATTGATTTCAAGTTTCATGGAAAAGTTTATATTACATTTTTGGAAAACTTTCAAAAAAAAAAAAACTGTAAATTTTATCGGAATCACTTACCCCTCTGAAATTTGAATCATTTACTCCTAGCTTAAATTTTTTTTATCACTTACCCCTCTAACTTAACGGGTAAGTTATAAAGAAATTTTTTTTTTTTGGTTACAGAAAGGGGCAATGCCCCCACAAAACAAAAGAACAGCAAACAAGAAGGAATGAAAAAAACAGAACAAGAAATAGCAGAAAACAAAACATCAAACACTAGCAGAAAGCCAGGAACAAGCATCATCCTGTATTTCTCCTAGCAGCCACCTTATTCAGACCCGGATCCAAAAGATATAAATGATTTAAAATTTTGAGAATGGGATAAATGTTTTAGAAGAAACTTATATGAACTTTTTTGAAGTTTTCTCTATATTTTTTTTGGGTTTATGAGTATAATGTTACATGACTCAAGAAAACTTTCCTACACACCACACAACTAATATATGGGGTCCACATGTTTTTTTTCTCTTTCATTATTTCACTTTCTCTCTCTTCTTTATTGTGAGTGTAGGAAAATTTTCTTAAATCATGCAACATTATACTCATTGAACCCTATTTTTTTAAGAGTTATATGTTAGAAAAAAAAAATATCATTAAAAATACCTTTACCCAACACTTTTAAGGTTTTATGTTGAATTGGTTCTTTATATGATATCAGAGTTTAAATGACTATAAGATCATGAGTTCGATCCTCACCTCCCCTCACTTGTGGAATTAAATAAGCATAATTTAAAACAAAAATAAAATAAAATTAGGCGTATGCAACATCCACGTTTCAAGCCCAAAGAATTTTTACATAAAAGGTGTGTTAGAGAATACTAATACTATAAATCATTAAAAAGGTATTCATCCAACATTTAAAATTTTGTGATGAATTGGTTCTTTATTATAAACCGCTGAAAACTGTACAAATGTGAAGTAAATAGTGTATAAGTGTTTGTAGCATTATTTATATATTTATGAAGAGGAAAAATCGTTTACAATTTTTTTTACAAATTACACTAAGAATGACACTCTTGATTAATGTATGACCGGTAAAATTTATAAACAAACAATTTGTAAATATAACATTCCCATCTTTATATGCAAAACTTTTAATTTTTTTTTTCCCTACTGAAAGATTCGAATTCTGCAATCTTCTAACTTACAAGAGATAACGAGAAACGATATGAGACGAAATACAAGTTCCAAGAGAGAAAAGGAATGAAAACACACGTAAGCTCATCTAGGTATTGTGCTCTATAACAACAAGGTGATTGCGGTAAAGATCTTGATTAATCTTCTACTAATAAAAGGAACTCCATGGGGCTTTATGTAACAGCCCGTTACGTACCGGTATTGTTAACATTGATTATGATATTAAGCGCAGTTACAATCACAGTAATTGGGTTAATTAAATTACGGGCAAACTTTTTTCTTTTATCTTATTCCTTTTCATAACCATAACCTTTTCCGTAATCAATTAAAACAACACTATAATTGTAAATGCCATACGCGGAAGCATTCAGTTTACTAACATCACTAATCTTTCTTTTTATTCATCTCATTTAAACTTATCTAATTCCTTTAATATCTTACCAAGTTCTAGCCCTTCACATAAGCTACGTGTGGCTTCAAACCACAAACCATTTGGAGTTCTACCCATCAAGTTAAACCCCTTTCTTTTAGCCAAGAAAAACTCAAATTTTCAAAAATTACACTGTGGTAATCGATTACCAGTGGGTGGTAATCGATTACCACCTGTCAAAAATGAGGCAGTAGCCAATTTTTCACATCCTCTGTTCTGGTAATCGATTACCAAGCTTGGGTAATCGATTACCTCACATGGTAATCGATTACCAAGCCTCAGTAATCGATTACCAGTGAAGACAGTAGCCAAATTTCGTCCCCTGTTGCATGGTAATCGATTACCATGCTTGGGTAATCGATTACTATGCAGTAAAAGTGACAGATTACAGCATTTTAAGCCCAAGAAGGGTTGTGTAATCCATCCCTAACCTCTTAGTACTCCACACAACACTTAAACATACTATGATTTAGGCTCTAGGCCCTTCAAACATGCATTTTCATTCAATTATGTATCATATACAAAGTCTTTAACATAATGGCCATTTTACATCGAATATGGTCCATTTTACAACATATTCAACAAGGCTTCAATTACAATGAATGTGGCAATGGACAAGTCCCATGCTCACTCAATATACAACATATACTCATGTCCTACATATACATCATATTGAAGAATCTAACATGTATTCATGAACATATAAAGCATGACATTTTCAACATGCATAGGTTCATGGCCTAAGTCTAAAGCATAAAACATATGCTAGATGTGTCTCAACCAAGTCCTCAACATGCTGTGCCTCCAATATGCACCTCATGCTCCACTCTTCCAGGCTCAACCTGACCTGAAATGATGCCCCAAAACACGGGGTGAGATATATAAATATATCTCAGTAAACCAAGGGCCCTGGAGGTTTCTCCACCCCATGGCTCACTCAATGTGCAAATACAACATCATATAATATGCCTGTAATACAATATCACCCATCAACTGGAGACAACCCGAGAACATCCACTCATGGATTCATGTTCAAGGACTCCATCATATAACTCCCGAGACAGTCCTGGCGCCTCTCCCATGGTTGAGAAGACTCCATGGCAATACCCAACCGGAACTCCTCATGAGCCCTATCCGGCGGACGTCCCCGTTTGGATCATCCTGGCGCCGCTCCCAGAGTCGACTCCACGGCAAAACCCGACTGGCATTCTCACAAGGACGAACCCAGCGGATGTCCAAACTCCACACACGTCAACTGGCCAGTGACCAAACAATTTTCACAAAAATCAAGCAATATGCATACAAGCACACAATCACACAATGTCATAACCACATAATCCAACCACAACCATCCACTAGGTGTGGTGGAGCACACAAGGGCTAAACCCCAGTTCCAATGGTTACCTCACACCGAGCCCATGCTCCAAACGTAAGCTCCAAGCTTACCCGCTTCCAAAGCGTCCAAAAGAGGCAACCTAGATAATCCACAACATGATTATCAATACAATTCCAATGTAAACCATTCATTTACACAATTAATCATCATTTAAATCACCTAGGCCAAGGGCTATATTTCCATACCATTTTACTTCAATCTCTTTTATAGGTTAATTTACCAATTACACCATACCTCACACATTCTTTCTCCTCATTCCACTATATCACACTATACCATCATCCATTTAAACATCATTTTCAATCATTCAACTTCCACTACATCATTTTTATATCATTTTTCCTCCAAACCCTTCTATGGTTCGAATTCCTCAAGGTTGGTTCTACAAGGTTTTCAATTCCATTTTAACACACACACTAATCATATCATCATGTTATCACTCTATACCAATGGTCCACCATTCAATTATCCAATTACACCACATATCACTTTTTCATGAAATCTTCACAAATTTTCCTAAGTTAAAATTCCAACTTTTTCACCAAAATTTATCATAGCATTTCTAGCTTTCATGCATCATTCTAAGGCCTTTTCATCTAATAGCATTTTTCCATTTGAGCTCTCTATCATCACACATCTAAAATCAAAGGTTTGAACACAAATTTCTAGATCTATGAATTCAACCATAAAAATACCACAAATATACTCACAATGTGTTGTATGATCACCACCAAGGCTTCACTAAACCATTAGAAGATCAAAACTCCAAGAAAACTCCAAAACCCAACATGGTTCGGATCTGTACAGTCCAAAAACGCAGCAATGGAGGTGGTTTCATGGCTTCTAAGTGTTACCAATGGATCTAGAAGGTTGTTTACAATAGATTTCAACACCAAAATCAAGCGATTTGGTGAAGAATAGAGAAAATGGCAAGAATGTGAAGAATGGGTGGGTTTAGGTTGAGAAAGAGGAACTCCACGGGAAACAAGAGGAAGAAGAAGGAAGGAAAAGGAGAAAAAGGTGTGGGGGCTAAGTGACTTCGGTCACACGGGTCCCACACGCGATCTAACTTTAACTCCGATAAAAATTCTGATCATATATTCTTAATCTACATATTTTTCCAGTCCATGTCATATTTTTCTTTCCTCAAAATACTCATAAAAATTTCACACTTATCGGTACACTCACAACACAGTATCTTTCACTTAAAAAAATCACTATTCATCACTTTTTCACAATTTTGCCTACTCACTCAATTTTCCGTCCTGATTCCATTTCCAACATCATTTTCGTCATATTAAATCTCTAACTCCATTTTTCATGCCTCGGTTCACGTTTTTGGCAAATTACCATTTTGCCCTTTTAGCCCATTTTGGCCCTAATTCTCGGATTTTCACTAATCCTTCCCTCTTAAACCCATATTTCATCAATTAATTTCACATTTAATTTTCTGAGGTGTTATACTCACCCCACCTTTTAGGAATTTTGTCCGCAAAATCAACTATGCACATAAGCTAACTCGGGATACAACCAGAGAATCTCAGTCCCCCGTACCCAAGAAGCTCCATCAGTGCGCGGACGCCAAAATAATTGTTTACATTTCTACCTTTTGGCTTTTCAGCCACATTTCACAATGACCTTGCCTTTCAAAGGCCCAATGGGAGACCTCAAGTCCTTCCCAATCTCAATCTCAACCGGTGACACCACACAGTTGTGCTCTATCAATGCTTTACCAAGCTAATTTCTTTCAATTTCTTTTCACTTTCTTTTCACAGTCCGGCTACCTAGCACATATGGCTCATATTTTCTCTTGGAGGGCTTTCCTACCAAATTACATATCAACCAATATACCCATAGGGTTACTCTACATCCTATTCAATCTGTGCCACATAGGCAACTATTACTTACTGGCACAATACAGCCACAACTATCCTTCTTTGAATTTTACTCCTATGGAGTATCAACTCTTGTCATCAATCTTTTTCACATTTCTTATTCCACATTAACACTATTATGGAATCTCACAGCCTCTCAGTGCAACTCACCGAGTACTCATCCAGTTCACGCTCACTATACCTTTATTTTCTGAGGGACAAATCCCCATTTTTTTGCACCTAGCCACAACTCGTATATCCACACTTTGCTTTTCTCATGTTCTTAACCTATAACATACAATTTCACCTCAACACTTATCTTTAACAAACACCATCTCTGTGCTTAACTTTTGAATCCAACCCTACAGGTTTACCAACTTTCGCCAAAACACCACGGCGGATCACTTCCTCAAGACATTTCACTGGTACTCAACGAACCACACAGTTCACTTATACTTAACATCAGTCATTTCAACGCTTTCAATCACGAATTCACTCATTAACTTTCATACACTAGATCATACTTACAACTTCAAATAATCATATTAAAACTTAACACATAGTTCATCATGAATTTCTCAATTTAAAGGCAACATGCCTAAGATTTCCATTAACAATTTTCTTTAATACCGTTCCATACTCATGTTATCAATTCCGCATGTAATTTATCCTATACACTTCACCTTCATCATCATTTCTTTTAACCAGTATGTATCATTTCTTGGTTACATATCATCTCTTTCTCATATCTGTCCCGTCACATAGGGATTTCCAAAGCCTATTCATCATGCCACAAGGACTAAATCCATCACTATCATTACTTCCATAATTTCATATTGGCTATTACACAAGTCTCTCGGACTATCAAAGTACTACTAGAACTCTCAATCATATATCTTGATACCTAGCCAAACACAACCTTAACATTGTGTATTTTCAACACATCACTCCCAAAATTTTGCATCAATACTGCTTCATCAGTAACTCTACCATCAGGGTAAGGATATCAACCCTTCATTTCACCAAATGCATTCCTCTTTAACAACTAGTATCACACTTTCTTACTTGACTATATCATCATTAATCACTTCTTAAAATCATCGGCCACTTCGGCCACTAACTTAAAATCATTGGCCACTTTGGCCACCAAATTAGCTTAACATCTAACCATCACAAGCCTTTCCATAAAACTTTGACTCAATCCATCATCACTAATAAATTTCCATTCCCTTCACATAGGGTGATAATCCAATAATTCGTTTCATAATTTCCGTAAACCATAATTCATCCTACCACACTGGGTATACACTCATGCACATCTTCGAGTGCTCAATTTCATAATTCAAACTACCATCTCATGGCATCTCACACATTACATCATATTTGGCATATTACTGTTCCCTTACAGTTATCCAAAATTTCACCTCTTGCGTTCCTCACAAGATACAATCCTCTAATGCAATGGGTAAGAACATCCTTAGGTTTAACCCCTCGAGCTCTTGCTGTCCTAAGGGCCCCAGGTGCAATGCCCCACCAATCAGAGAATCTGTCCTTATAATTCACGCAAGAAGAGGTAACATGCCATAGGCTGTACTAACAGTCCCACTAACTCAAAGTTCTACCTCACACTACTTGACTTATACCAATTAATAATAATAATCTCCGGGAACATAATCCATACGGAGATAGCC
The DNA here is from genome assembly GCA_032173675.1 of Gastrolobium villosum. Classification (NCBI taxonomy): domain Eukaryota; kingdom Viridiplantae; phylum Streptophyta; class Magnoliopsida; order Fabales; family Fabaceae; genus Gastrolobium; species Gastrolobium villosum. Next base: position 42,942 of record JAVKPL010011717.1, on the reverse strand, counting down.
ACACAGATAAACACATTCACATCAAATCTGTATATAACTGCAAACAAATTCTTATATATATACATAATGGTATACTAGATATATCCTACTTTTGCACCATCCACTATAATTTTCCAATATGGTTCTTTTCTCAACAATATACTCATTCACTTGACTAGTCATTAGTCTTAGTCCATAGCATAATCATCCCCACATGGTTCCAACATCTTTTTCATTCTTTGACACATAATTCTCAACTCTTAATAGTACCCATATTTGATACAGTTCTAATCCGTTGTCCATCATGATTCATAGAAGCTATGCTCCAACTGTAGAAGATCCACTTCAATAAAATAACTTCACTTTTCATCTCAATATTTCACCATGACACCAAGAGTGCCCTTATATAACCGTCCATGCGTTCAGTGCATCAGGACCACCAGATAAATCTCAATCTCGAGCAGCGCTCGCCTGGGACTTCCAAGAGCATCAACTCTTAGGATTCAATCCACAAGGGGAAACCCAGGACAATATTAATTGCCACATCATTACCAACATGTGTGCCAAGGTATAACTTGCACACCGGGACTCCATCATGAATCCCACACCACATTGAGCATCCAACGACACTCCAAAGAGACAATCTCTTCACATTTCCCATCATAGGGAATTTCACTTACATCGTTACTCTTTTACCAAAAATAATTTTTTTCTTTTTCCACAGAGTTTACTAACTCAAAACAACACAATTATACATTTAGGCACCCCGGCCTTCACAATACATATATATACATATATACATATATACACACTAGCACTTAGCCATCACATGATTACTATCCCAATATAATTAAGCCACATCCTCCAATTTGCAATGCTCCACAACATTATGGAAGCATAGTAGTACCATTAATACACCACACTCCGTTATATTTTCTCACCTCACATTGGTCAAGTCCAACCATCCTTAACTTATGGACTTTCACACTTTCAATCAAATTCATCCAATGCCATAAATGGCAATCTCCTCAACTTCTTATATTTTACTTTTTATACACATGATATCCTCACTTACACCTAACCAACATTAATTTATCATGGACTAAAGTCCCAATTTCAACATTGAATTTATCCCAACACATCATTTCCATAGTTCTTTTTAAGTCAATCACAATCCTACATCCACCTTTTGAAATTTCAATTTTATTTCTACATCCAAGCATCTTAAGTCATCCAAGTGTATGCCCTCATCAAGGGTCTTGTAACCTTATACTTTACCCTAAGGTATCCAATATTACATATAACACTCATATTCAAATTCTCACGAATTCATTGGGGTTCCAATTGTAACAGCCCGTTGTACACCGGTATTGTTAACATTGATTATGATATTAAGCGCAGTTACAATCACAGTGATTGGGTTAATTAAATTACGGGCAACTTTTTTTTTTCTTTTTAACATCTTTTACAACATTTAAAAGCACTGTGATCATAACTCAAAACTTATTGCGGAATGATTAATACCAAAGCCTAATACCACACACTCTTTTGTTTAGAGGTTGCCAAGTGACTCCCATAAACCAACAAGGCAAAAACTCGTTCTATCCATTTTTATCACTAAATGTCTTAACCCTTTTTATTTACTCCAACAAATTTTAAACCTATCAAATGCTTCTCATTTATTATTATGTTATAGATTTCTTCGTCAGCTACGCGTGGTTTCAAACCGCGCACAATTTGGAGCTCTGTAGCTCAAGTTATGCCAATTTTACTAACTCATTTTTTTCGCACGACAGGGCGCTTAAGCCCCCATTGGGCGCTTAAGCCCCCAACTTGGGCGCTTAAGCCCCCATTTGGGCGCTTAAGCCCCCAGCGACAGAGGGTTTTTCCCACTCACAGGTGCATCAGGGCGCTTAAGCCCCCTTTGGGCGCTTAAGCCCCCTCAGACAGCTTCCTGCACTGGTGCAAGAACCCCTCCAGGGCTGAGTTCCCGACCTTCTACCGCCCCATTTCTAACTCCGATTAACCCCAAATTTTGACATGACATAGAGGGTAACTCCACCTTCAAAATGGTGTAAGACCCAATCCTATTGGACCACAGTGGAGGGAGATACGTTCTCCCAAAGTTTGCTAAAAACATGCCAATTCCCCGAAAATTGGCCAGAGTTCCCTTTGTTTTTACAACAATCCCCAATCTTGCTAATGCAACCTAAGACACATATAGGTATATAAATTCACATGGGTGGCACACACAAGGACCAACAACGCCTTGGGGCACTTACAACCCATCACAGTCCATTTACATGTACAATATTCATAGATTTCAATCACCAAAGTTCTATTTCATGCTCCTATTAACCATACAAATAATCAATTCATAATTTAGGCTTCAAGCCCTTTACATTACGTTCACATACTTCCAATACATCATAGGTGGCTATGGACAGATCCCATGCTCACACAGAATATACATATACATCAAAGTACAGTTATACATATACAAATGCATGACATTTTCAACATGCACAAGTTCATGGCCTCAATTCAAAACATAAATTCTTATACTAAGTGTATCCAACTGAATCCTCTAACATGTGATGCCTTCCATATGCACCTAATGCTCCACTCTTCCAGGCTCAACCTAACCTGAAATGATGCCCCAAACACGGGGTGAGATATATAAATATATCTCAGTAAACCAAGGGCCCTGGAGGTTTCTCCACCCCATGGCTCACTCAATGTGCAAATACAACATCATATAATATGCATGTAATACAATATCACCCACCAACTGGAGACAACCCGAGAACATCCACTCATGGATTCATGTTCAAGGACTCCATCATATAACTCCCGAGACAATCCTGGCGCCTCTCCCATGGTTGAGAAGACTCCATGGCAATACCCAACCGGAACTCCTCATGAGCCCTATCCGGCGGACGTCCCCGTTTGGATCATCCTGGTGTCGCTCCCAGAGTCGACCCCATGGCACATTCCAACTGGCATTCCGTCACGAAATGATCCAGCGGATGTCCAAACTCCACACACGTCAACTGGCCAGTGACCAAACAATTTTCATAGAATCCAAGCAATATGCATACAAGCACACAATCACACAATGTCATAACCACATAATCCAACCACAACCATCCACTAGGTGTGGTGGAGCACACAAGGGCTAAACCCCAGTTCCAAAGGTTACCTCAACACCGAGCCCATGCTCCAAACGTAAGCTCCAAGCTTACCCGCTTCCAAAGCGTCCAAAAGAGGCAACCTAGATAATCCACAACATGATTATCAATACAATTCCAATGTAAACCATTCATTTACACAATTAATCATCATTTAATCACTTAGGCCAAAGGCTATTTTTCCATACCATTTTACTTCAATCTCTTTTATAGATTAATTTATCAATTACATCATGAATCACACATTCTTTCTTCTCATTCCACTTTACCACACTATACCATCATCCAATTACACATCATTTTCAATCATTCAACTTCCACTACATCATTTTTATATCATTTTTCCTCACTTTTCATCATAATTCGGATTCCTCAAAACGGTATGCCCCAAGGTTTTTCAATTCATTTTAACACTCATACTAATCATGTAATCATATTATCAACCCATACCAATGGTCCATCATTCAATTATTCAATTGCACCACAAGCCAATTTCACCAAGTTATGAACTCAACCCAAAATTTCCTAAGTTAAAAATCCATCTTTTTCACCAAAATTTATCATAGCATTTCTAGCTTACATGCATCATTCTAAGGCATTTTCATCTAATAGCATTTCTCCATTTGGGCTCTCTATCACCACACATCTAGAATTAAAGCTTAGAACATAAATTCCTAGATCTATGAAATCAACCATAAAAATACCACAAATATACTCACAAGGTGTTGTATGTTCACCACCAAGGCTCCATCAATCCAAAGGAGATCCAAAAACTCCAAAAACTCCAAGAACATCTAAGGGGTCGGATCTGAGTTTGTCCAAAACGCAGCAATGGAGGTGGTTTCATGGCTTAAGAGTACCACCAATGGCTTTAGAAGGTTGTTTACAATAGATTTCAACACCAAGTTTGCAAGATTTGGTGGAGAAATGCTCTCAAAGTGAAGAAAGGAAGAAATGGGTTCTTTTAGAAATGGAGGAGGGAGGCTTACGGGTGAGGGAGAAGAAAAAGAAGAAGAAAAGGAGGAGGGAGGCGTGGGGTCAAGTGAGTTTTGGCCCCGCGGGTCCCACACGCGATCTAACTTTCACTCCGATAAAAATTCTGATCATATATTCTTAATCTACATATTTTTCCAGTCCATGACATATTTTTCTTTCCTCAAAATATTGATAAAAATTTCACACTTATCGGTACACTCATACCGCAGTATCTTTCACTTAAAAAGTCACTATTCATCACTTTTTCACAATTTTGCCTACTCACTCAATTTTCCGTCCTGATTCCATTTCCAGCATTATTTTTGTCATATTAAATCTCTAACTCCATTTACCATGCCTCGGTTCACGTCTTTGGCAAATTACCATTTTGCCCTTTTAGCCCATTTTGGCCCTATTTCTCGGATTTTCACTAATCCTTCCCTTTTAAACCCATATTTTATCACATAAATTCACATTTAATTATTCCGAGGTGTTATATTCACCCCACCTTTTAGGAATTTTGTCCGCAAAATCAACTATGCACATATGCTAACTCAGGATACAGCCGGAGAATCTCAGTCCCCCGTACCCAAGAAGCTTCATCCAGTGCGCGGACACCAAAATAATTATTTACATTTTTATCTTTTGGCTTTTCAGCCACATTTCACAATGGTCTTGCCTTTCAAAGGCCCAATGGGAGACCTCAAGTCCTTCCCAATCTCAATCTCAACCGGTGACACCACACGTGAACAACCGGAGTGCACCACACAGTTGTGCACTATATCTGCTTTACCAAGCCAATTTCTTTCAATTTCTTTTCACTTTCTTTTCACAAGTCCGGCTACCTAGCACATATAGCCCATAATTCCTCTTGGCAGGTTTTCCCACCTAATTAACATATCACAACTATGCCTATAGGATCTTACCGCATTCGGTTCAATCTGTGCCACCCAGACAACTATTACTTTTTGACACATTACAGCCACAATTATCCTTCTTTGATTTTTATTTCTATGGAGTATCAACTCTCGTCATCAATTGTTCCACATTTCTTATTTCACAATACACACTATTATGGAATCCCACAGCCTCTCAGTGCAATTCACCGAGTAATCACCCAATTCACGCTCACTTTGCTTTTATTTTCTGAGGGACAAATCCCCATCCCTGGCATTTGGCCACAACTCGTACATACACATTTTGCTTTTCTCACGTTCTTAACCTATAACGTACCATTTCACCTCAACACTTATCTTTAACAAGCACAATCTCTGTGCTAAACTTTTGAATCCAACCCTACTGGTTCACCAATTTTCGCCAAAACACAACGGCGGATCACTTCCTCAAGACATTTAACTGGTACTCAATAGACCACACATTTCACTCTATACTTTACATCGGCCAATTCAAGCCTTCAACCATGAATTCACTCATTAACTTTCATACACTAGATCACCCTTACAATTTCAACTAATCATTTCAAAACTTAACACATAGTTCACCATGGATTTCTCACAGTAAAGGCAACATGCCTAAGATTTCCACTAACAACTTTCTTTAATTGCTGTTCCATACTCATTTATAAATTCCACATTTGTTTCATTCTATACACCTCACCTTTATCATCATTTCACTTAACCAGTATGTATCACTCCAAGGTCACACATCATCTTTTTCTCATACCTGTCCCATCACATAGGGATTTTCAAAGCCTATTTATCATGTCACTAGGAACTAAATCCATCATTATCATTACTTTCGTAAACTCATACCGGCTATCACACAAGTCTCTCGGACTATCAAAAGTACCACTAGCACACCCAATCATATATCTTGGTACCTAGCCAAGAACAACATCAACATTGTGTATTTTCAACACATCTCTCACTATAATTGCCTCTATACAACTCCATCAGTAACTCTACCACCAGGGTAGAGATAACAACCTTTTATTTCACCAAATACCATTCTATTTAACAATCAGTACCACACTTTCTTACTTGACTATATCACAATTAATCACTTATTAAGATCCTTGGCCACTCAGGCCACCAACTCATCTTCACATCTCACCTTTACAAGCCTTTCCATAAAACTTTGACTCAATCATCAATACTAATCAACTTTCCATTCCCTTCACATAGGGTGACAATCCAATAATTCATTCCACAACTTCCGTAAAACCACAATTCATACTACCACACTTGGTATACACTCATGCACATCTTCGAGTGCTTAATTTCATAATTCCAACTACCATCTCATGGCATCTCTCACATTTCATCATATTAGGCATATTACTGTTCACTTACAGTTATCCAAATTCACCTCTTGCGTTCCTCACAAGATACAATTCTCTAATGCAATGGGTAAGAACATCCTTAGGTTTAACCCCTCGAGCTCTTGCTGTCCTAAGGGCCCCAGGTGCAATGCCCCACCAATCAGAGAATCTGTCCTTATAATTCACGCAAGAAGAGGTAACATGCCAATGGCTGTACTAACAGTCCCACTAACACAAGGTTCTACCTCACAGTACACTACTTATACCAAATAATAATAATCTCCGGGAACATAATCCATACGGAGACAGCCACATAATCCAGGCATATAAGCCACACAAAGATAAACACATTCACATCAAATCCGTATATAACGGCAAACAGAGTTCTATATAGATACATAGTGGTATACTAGTTATATCTTACTTTTTCACCATTCACTATAATTTTCCAATATGGTTCTTTTCTCGACAATATTCTCATTTCACTTGACTTGTCATTAATCTTAGTCCATAGCATAATCATCACCACAAGATTCCAACATATTTCTCATTCTTTGACACATAATTCTCAACTCTCAATGGTACCCATATTCGGTACAGTTTTAATCCCTTGTCCATCATGACTCGTAGCAACCATGCTCAACACTGTAGAAGATCCACTTCATTAACATACATCACTTTTTTTTTCTCAACATTTCACTATGACACCAAGAGTGCCCTCATTTAACAGTCCATGCATTCTGCGCATCGGGACCACCAGATAAATTCTAATTTCGAGCAGCGCTCGCCTGGGACTTCCAAGAGCAACAACTCTTAGGATTCAATCCACAAGGGGAAACCCAGGACAATATTAATTGTCACATTATTAACAACATGTGTGCCATGGTATAACTTGCACACCGGGACTCCATCATGAATCCCCTACCAAATAGAGCGTCCAATGACACTCCAAAGAGGCAATCTCTTCCAACATTTCCCATCATAGGGAATTTCACTTACATCTATCATTACTCTTTTACCAAAAATAATTTTTTCTTTTACCACAGAGTTTACTAACTCAAAACAACACAAATATACATATAGGCACCCCGGCCTTCACAAAACATATATATACATATATATATACTGGCACTTAGCCATCACAGGATTACTATCCACATATAGTTAAGCCACATCATCCAAATTGCAATGCTCCACAACATTATGGAAGCATATTAGTCTCATTACTACACCACACTCAGTTATATTTTCTCACCTCACATTTGTCAAGTCCAACCATCCTTAATTTATGGACTCACCACCTTCAATCAAATTCATCCAATGCCATACATGGCAATTTCCTCAACTCCTTATATTTTACTTTTTGTACATATGATATCTTCACTTATGTTCAGCCAACATTAAATCATCATGGACTAAAGTCCCAATTTCAACATTGAATCATCCAACACATCATTTCCATAGTTCTTTTATGTTACTTACAATCCTCAATCCAAATTTTGAAATTTCAATTTATTTCTACATCCAAGCATCTTAAGTCATCCAAGTGTATGCCCTCATCAAGGGTCTTATAACCTTATACTTTACCCTAAGGTATCCAATATTACATATAACACTCATATTCAAGTGTTCACAAATCCGTTGGGGTTCCCAATTTCCACCATGTCAAAGATATACCACTAGTTCCCACATATACTCAATTGTTCTAACTCCCCATACATTTAGGAAAGACTACCAACATCAACATACCAATATCAACTCAATTCAATCATTTCACTAACCAAAAGACCACACATCCAACTATGGTAGCATTCTACCCAAAACGGTTAAACATCTTATCTCACTTTCATTCTCACTAAGTCCTCAATGACAGTATCACAATTTATTCTCACTAAGTCCTCAATTACACCAAATTCACTTACTAACATATCTATCCGTGGAGCAGTCATCACTGCACCCACCACCTTAGCCTAAAGACTGGCATTGGTGCTCCAGGGTTGTCACGAAGGCATCTTATGCTGACCACACATTGAACACAAAGAAATGGGTTGATCAGGCCCAAACTAAGGAATCACATGTGCAGCAGTCAATAAGAGTCTACGTACATCTATACAGCACTCACCTCAATTACACAATCATCAGAGTTCCCTAAAGAAACTGCTCTGATACCATAAAATGTAACAGCCCGTTGTACACCGGTATTGTTAACATTGATTATGATATTAAGCGCAGTTACAATCACAGTGATTGGGTTAATTAAATTACGGGCAACTTTTTTTTTTCTTTTTAACATCTTTTACAACATTTAAAAGCACTGTGATCATAACTCAAAACTTATTGCGGAATGATTAATACCAAAGCCTAATACCACACACTCTTTTGTTTAGAGGTTGCCAAGTGACTCCCATAAACCAACAAGGCAAAAACTCGTTCTATCCATTTTTATCACTAAATGTCTTAACCCTTTTTATTTACTCCAACAAATTTTAAACCTATCAAATGCTTCTCATTTATTAGTATGTTATAGATTTCTTCGTCAGCTACGCGTGGTTTCAAACCGCGCACAATTTGGAGCTCTGTAGCTCAAGTTATGCCAATTTTACTAACTCATTTTTTTCGCACGACAGGGCGCTTAAGCCCCCATTGGGCGCTTAAGCCCCCAACTTGGGCGCTTAAGCCCCCATTTGGGCGCTTAAGCCCCCAGCGACAGAGGGTTTTTCCCACTCACAGGTGCATCAGGGCGCTTAAGCCCCCTTTGGGCGCTTAAGCCCCCTCAGACAGCTTCCTGCACTGGTGCAAGAACCCCTCCAGGGCTGAGTTCCCGACCTTCTACCGCCCCATTTCTAACTCCGATTAACCCCAAATTTTGACATGACATAGAGGGTAACTCCACCTTCAAAATGGTGTAAGACCCAATCCTATTGGACCACAGTGGAGGGAGATACGTTCTCCCAAAGTTTGCTAAAAACATGCCAATTCCCCGAAAATTGGCCAGAGTTCCCTTTGTTTTTACAACAATCCCCAATCTTGCTAATGCAACCTAAAACACATATAGGTATATAAATTCACATGGGTGGCACACACAAGGACCAACAACGCCTTGGGGCACTTACAACCCATCACAGTCCATTTACATGTACAATATTCATAGATTTCAATCACCAAAGTTCTATTTCATGCTCCTATTAACCATACAAATAATCAATTCATAATTTAGGCTTCAAGCCCTTTACATTACGTTCACATACTTCCAATACATCATAGGTGGCTATGGACAGATCCCATGCTCACACAGAATATACATATACATCAAAGTACAGTTATACATATACAAATGCATGACATTTTCAACATGCACAAGTTCATGGCCTCAATTCAAAACATAAATTCTTATACTAAGTGTATCCAACTGAATCCTCTAACATGTGATGCCTTCCATATGCACCTCATGCTCCACTCTTCCAGGCTCAACCTAACCTGAAATGATGCCCCAAACACGGGGTGAGATATATAAATATATCTCAGTAAACCAAGGGCCCTGGAGGTTTCTCCACCCCATGGCTCACTCAATGTGCAAATACAACATCATATAATATGCATGTAATACAATATCACCCACCAACTGGAGACAACCCGAGAACATCCACTCATGGATTCATGTTCAAGGACTCCATCATATAACTCCCGAGACAATCCTGGCGCCTCTCCCATGGTTGAGAAGACTCCATGGCAATACCCAACCGGAACTCCTCATGAGCCCTATCCGGCGGACGTCCCCGTTTGGATCATCCTGGTGTCGCTCCCAGAGTCGACCCCATGGCACATTCCAACTGGCATTCCGTCACGAAATGATCCAGCGGATGTCCAAACTCCACACACGTCAACTGGCCAGTGACCAAACAATTTTCATAGAATCCAAGCAATATGCATACAAGCACACAATCACACAATGTCATAACCACATAATCCAACCACAACCATCCACTAGGTGTGGTGGAGCACACAAGGGCTAAACCCCAGTTCCAAAGGTTACCTCAACACCGAGCCCATGCTCCAAACGTAAGCTCCAAGCTTACCCGCTTCCAAAGCGTCCAAAAGAGGCAACCTAGATAATCCACAACATGATTATCAATACAATTCCAATGTAAACCATTCATTTACACAATTAATCATCATTTAATCACTTAGGCCAAAGGCTATTTTTCCATACCATTTTACTTCAATCTCTTTTATAGATTAATTTATCAATTACACCATGAATCACACATTCTTTCTTCTCATTCCACTTTACCACACTATACCATCATCCAATTAAACATCATTTTCAATCATTCAACTTCCACTACATCATTTTTATATCATTTTTCCTCACTTTTCATCATAATTCGGATTCCTCAAAACGGTATGCCCCAAGGTTTTTCAATTCATTTTAACACTCATACTAATCATGTAATCATATTATCAACCCATACCAATGGTCCATCATTCAATTATTCAATTGCACCACAAGCCAATTTCACCAAGTTATGAACTCAACCCAAAATTTCCTAAGTTAAAAATCCATCTTTTTCACCAAAATTTATCATAGCATTTCTAGCTTACATGCATCATTCTAAGGCATTTTCATCTAATAGCATTTTTCCATTTGGGCTCTCTATCACCACACATCTAGAATTAAAGCTTTGAACACAAATTCCTAGATCTATGAAATCAACCATAAAAATACCACAAATATACTCACAAGGTGTTGTATGTTCACCACCAAGGCTCCATCAATCCAAAGGAGATCCAAAAACTCCAAAAACTCCAAGAACATCTAAGGGGTCGGATCTGTTTGTCCAAAACGCAGCAATGGAGGTGGTTTCATGGCTTAAGAGTACCACCAATGGCTTTAGAAGGTTGTTTACAATAGATTTCAACACCAAGTTTGCAAGATTTGGTGGAGAAATGCTCTCAAAGTGAAGAAAGGAAGAAATGGGTTCTTTTAGAAATGGAGGTGGGAGGCTTACGGGTGAGGGAGAAGAAAAAGAAGAAGAAAAGGAGGAGGGAGGCGTGGGGTCAAGTGAGTTTTGGCCCCGCGGGTCCCACACGCGATCTAACTTTCACTCCGATAAAAATTCTGATCATATATTCTTAATCTACATATTTTTCCAGTCCATGACATATTTTTCTTTCCTCAAAATATTGATAAAAATTTCACACTTATCGGTACACTCATACCGCAGTATCTTTCACTTAAAAAGTCACTATTCATCACTTTTTCACAATTTTGCCTACTCACTCAATTTTCCGTCCTGATTCCATTTCCAGCATTATTTTTGTCATATTAAATCTCTAACTCCATTTACCATGCCTCGGTTCACGTCTTTGGCAAATTACCATTTTGCCCTTTTAGCCCATTTTCACTAATCCTTCCCTTTTAAACCCCTATTTTATCACATAAATTCACATTTAATTATTCTGAGGTGTTATAAAGAACTCCTCCACTATTCATCTTGTTCATCTTGTTCATCCTTCCCTTTTAAACCCATATTTTATCACATAAATTCACATATCTGTATGTGTGCTAGGAATAGACGTTTTATCTGATTGCAGATGTTTAATTTATCATGTTTAATGCTTAAATCCATGCGGAACATTGCAAGGAATTGGGGTTCCAATTGAGGCTAAAGGGTTAACCCTGCAAGGAATTGAGGGTTAACTATTAAATCTTTTTTAGATGATAATTTATCTGAGAAATTATATAAATGATTATTGTAAATTAATCCGGATTAAAAAGCGGGGATCTTTTGGTGAATGAACCCTGGCTGCAATGTTTTTTTTTTCATATATTTCAAATCACATCTCAGTTCTATTGTTTTCTTGATCATATAAAAATCCCAAAAATAAGTCTTTATTTTCAGTTCCCATTTCCATCAAATTGACAATATTTGTCACAAACTCTTTTGAACTCTTCCATTCCTTAAGAGAAAGTTTATTTGATATTTGATCCTAATCCCTATGGAGATGAATTTTTCTGATCATTATATTACTTTTGCAATCGGTATACTTGCCGGAGAGCATCAGTATGGTATCCTCTAACGTTGATCCACATTATTGTCCCTTAACGACATGCGAGAACTCTTTCTCCTTGATCCCTCCTTCTTATTAGCTTGCTAGGCAAATGCAAGGTAGAAGACTATCAAGTGTTTAGGTTAATTTTCTTCAAGAATATGATTGTGTCTTAAGGTTAAATGTGGGGAGCAACAATAGAGGAATGGAGGAAAGGACGAGGAGGCCAAAACTAGGGTTTCATGAAGCATGAAAAAGTGGGGCGTATAAATCTTGAAGAACATCAATAAAGTGGCTTCTAAGTTTCCCACTTAAATTAGGATTTGCTACTAATTTTGAATCCCATTTAACTGCTACATCTAAGAGGATTTTCTGAATCCTCTTAGATTTGTTCTTATCATGTAGTTGGAGAACTGTTCTCCACATTTGAATTTTGAATTCACATGACCATCTGAAAGTACTTCATGAGTTTTGAAATTTCAAATGGTTTTTAGAACCATTATAAATTTCATTCCAATCATGAAATATATTTGAATTCGAAATTCAAATTAACATTCATGGAGCCTTTCATGATATTTGAAATTTCAAATGGGTTCTAGAAGATCCCACTTGAAATTTTCCTCTATCCATGTCCAATCCTTATTGTTGCTTCATCAACAACTTTATTTGAATTAGTAATTCAAATAACTGAGTTGTTTCATAAATCCTTATCCAATCCCTATTGGATAATACTTTGGATAATTCAAAAGCATCATTATCCACTTAACCTCCTGAATTCGAATTTAAACTGGAATTCAAACTTAAATTTAAAATTAAATTCAAATTCATTCTTATCCTAGTTTATAATTTGAATTTGAATTCAAAATCCTAATTCAAATCAAGACTTGTGCCAAAACTCATTTTGACCCAGTAAACTCCTTGACTTTTTAGGACTCATGGCCCAAGACCCTATTAGTGGAGAAACTAATTTCACAATTAAAGCCTAAATGGGGTGATTGGTATGTTTGGTGGGCTTGGAGTCTCAATCTAATCTAATTTCTTTCATAGTCTTGACTAAGCCCAATAACACATTATTGGCCCAAACTTGCTAAAATACACCATTAAGAACAATATTGATGTATGGCCAATTAAACTCCTTTAGGCCCAACTAGCCACTGACTTTGATAAATTGGACCAAGTAAACTCTTTTAACGTGCCCAATTTATCTAATGACCACATAAGACACTAGCAATACTCTGCGACCTCAAATGAATTAAGTTGATCAAGTGATCTACCTTTCTAATTAGGATACCATGATGATATTATACTTAAATATTTGTGTTATACCCAAGAGTACATTGTTCTCCCTGTTTCCAAGAGGATAGAGTTATATAGTCAAAGTATAACCTTGGGATATAGTGTTCGAGGACACCCTCATGTCTAGGATGATTTGCATTACCAAATGATTAGAGACATTACAAATCCAATTATACTCTCCACAATGAATCCTTGTAGAGTCTCTCGATGGGTCAGTTCAATGCCATTTGTTCTATAACAAGACCACCATGACATCAACTAAGATATCACCGTACCTGCATCCATGAGGTCCCTACCTTGTATCTCCTTACAAGTAGATGACATTGTACTAGTTTTATCGAGATTACCAATATCTTATCTTTGTCATTCAGAACTAGGAACAAGTTTTAGCCGATAGACATGTAGTGCACTCAAGTCCTCATGATCATGATTCTTATTATAGATCCTCGAGTGAGCACCCATTCTATCCCTAGCGCCTTTATCTTTAAACACATATTAACTACAAAAAGGCGAGATAAGATATGATAAGGATAAAGTATGCTCAAATTAAATTAATCATGGAATATCAAATAGTAAAAGGTATACATTTGACTAAATAGATTGTCTCTAGGACACCTACATACTAATAACAATTTTATCAAGAGTGAGATGAACCTTGTGTTTAAACGAAGGTTAGAGGGAGCATTGTCATTTTATTGGTGTTTTATAGGGATGACATATTGGTAAAAGGAAATAACATTCCCATGCTTCAATCCATTAAAGCTTGGTTGTCATAAAACTTTACAATGAAGGACTTGAGAGAAGTAGCCTACGTATTGAGTATTAAGATCTATAAAGATAGATCAAAGAGGCTGCTGAGATATCTCAATCCACATGTATAGATAAAATGCTAAAGACATGGATGGGTCAAAAAAGGGTTTTCTTCTCATCTTACATGGTGTGCATCCTCCTAAGGCTATGTGTCCTAGAACACAAGAAGAAAAAGATCACATTAGTCGATACTACTTCATTGCTTTTAACTAAAAGGTGTGGAACTAATGCATTGGAATTGAAGAATTCAATTATGCAAGAGTTTTGATAATAACAAACAAGTATGGGAAGAGACTTCAAGAATGATATAACTTATAACAATAAAAAAGAAGTCCAAGGAGGACAATTGAACATGCCAACACATACATAATCCATCAAGATATATGACCAAGTCCAAAAAGAGATCAAGGATCAAGCTATAATGGAAGAATCTAAGTCCAAGAACCTACAAGTAGTACATTTGTAGGATTTAGACTCAAATATAAAAGCACTGGATTAAAATTGCATAAATGAGCTCAAAGTAAACTTGTTTTTATGCATGCATCATCCATGGCTTTACAAACTCGAAAGAAATTTAAAAAATCCATGGAAAAGGTCCTTGACATCCTTTAGAACTTAAAAGCTTAATATAAAGTGGTTGGAAGCAATTAATATCTTATGTATATATAATATCTCATTCCCAGCCATAATCCTACACAACAACATCAAGTTATCATGCTTATAATAAGATTTGGTGTCAAAGGATTCTGATATATATATATATATATATATATATAAAAGATGCTAGTCATATAAGTAGTGATGTTGTTACAAAGTGACTTTATACTCTCTTCAATGGATGTTTCGTGAGTTAAAATTAGAATGAGTCCCCAAGACAATAATGAAATGAAGCTAGATTTTATATGATAAGTAATAGTCCCTAGTCAAGTGAAGAAGAGCAAGCGACACCTCTTAGGAGACGTCCTACTTTGAGCAAAGTGAGCTTATTGAGGTGTAAAGATGGGGGAAACTCAATAGAACAACCAAGTCATGTTTTCTATGTCTAAAGAAAAGTTATAATTATTATTATTACTGTGTGGTGCTAACTTCTTTTGCAGGAGACAATCCAAATGATTAAGAGGGAAAATCCTCAAGAAACCTATGGCTTATTAAGTGTGAACTCACCCCATTTAGAGCTATTTTTGTAGGTGCTTTAAATGGTAAGTAAAGGAAAGGAACCAGCCATCGAAGATCCTAGTGATGTGCATATGTATATAGTGGGGCTACTTGGTGTTAAGGAACTTGAACAATCCGTTTTGGGATATATTCCCTTACTTTGTCCAATAAAACAAACAATTTCAACAAATAAATAGACAAATAATTCAAAGCATTTTATCTAAAAAAGTAATTTAAATAAATCACAATATTCATATTATATAACTGTCATGAGAAATAAAATAATTAATTAACAATAAACATATAAGAATTCAGTGATAATATTTTGGACTTATTAAAGTCCTTAGTATTTGCTCACCGACACCAACAAGATAAAAGTCATGTATTGAATCACTGAATCTTGCCTTCATCTTTTTTTTCTAATTCCTATCATGTACTTATTCTCTTTCTCAATGTTGTTCTGTTTCTAACTATTTATTTTCTTTTAATTCTTAAATTGGTGAATAGTAACTTATTGTCAACATATTTCTTATTTTTTTTTATTTTTTATTTGTTTTATTATCTTTTACTTATTATTAAATAATTAATCATACAAATTATAGTTTTATATTTTCCCGTTATTTAAAAAAATTAATCCCTAAATTTAAAAGACTTGACCAAAAATTTTATGAAATATATGAATACTTCTAATTAATTAACTTCTTCAACTCCTATGTAGCTTTCTTGCCAAATGAAATTAAAAGAAAAAATTTCTTTAACCAACAAATCCTTTATTTACAATTGTTCCATGCTTCTTCTCATATGATGAATCTTTATGTAATTGAACTAAATGCAATTGAAGTAAATGCGACGAATTTGTTGTTGGTTTCTTGTAGTCACCAAGGAAAATTGATTTGTTCCAAGATGATTACCAATTGTGCAAGTGCGCGCATCAAGTAATAAATGGGAGTATAATATCCCATAATATCATTCCCACGGAGAAAGTATTACTAAGTTGAAGTATAAAATGTATTAAACAATAAAACAATATTGAACTATTTTGGGCGCACATTTTCAACTATCATAGTGGTGTTCCCACTCTGTCGAATGGTTCAGTTTAACTCAAAACAGTTCATCATGTCATTATGTATTTCAGTCCTTCCTAATTCAAGGAGGAACAACAAATCATTAAAATAATAGGTTTTGTAATGAGAAACATTTAGATAAATTCAAAAAATAAATTGAGAAATATTCAAGAAATAAAAAAGATGAATTGAAACATGGAACGTTAATTAAAAGAAGGAATGAACGCACAATCCACTATAAACCAGCTAAAATCTAAGCTCATGACCTCGTTTAATAGACTTGTTCAGGTCACTTTTGTAACGCTTCGTCTGCAGCCGATTTGTTAACATACAATAAGGTCATAAAAGTGTTGCATACTTAATTAAAGTAGCGAAAGATTTAGCTTTTTCCTTTATGTTTACTTTATGTAATTTTCCATACCTAACTATTTTCATTTATAATAAATTGTACAGTCTTATACCTGCACATAATCCATATTTGACAACCCTGTGACCAAAATAATCATCATATCACTATCCGAATATGATATCACATACCATTCCGGATAGAGTCTCATGGATAACATAACAACTGTAATCTGGACAACTAGGGAAAAAATCTCACAATCCATCTTAATATATGATATCCAAAAGATCACATCCAAATACTTATACACTGAATATGGCTCTGTGCCGCTCTGATTTACAAATCTCACAACATAATATACATCATATACATATTCGTAACTTATCATGATTTACAAAACATAAATACAGTCATCCATCCAAAAATACATATATGTCGATATATAGTGCATGATACTATAACATGCCCACAAAAAGTATATACAACATCTTAAAACATATATCTTCATCCATCATGGATGTACTATCCCTGTGTGGGTCATTTCCATTGCGAGGGCTCTCCTCCTTATGCCTTACCTGAAATATATCCCCAAATGGGTTGAGACTAACTATCTCAATAAACTCAAGATTTATGGAGTAGTCTCCACCTATGAGTTCATTTTCTGCGTGAAATGTCAGATAACATAGCATAGAAGAAATCATATATTACAACATATACACAACACATTCAGTGACTATGCTCCCAAGGCTATATCCCACAAGGAGAGTCCAACATATACTTCCCGGCACCATAAGACCAACGTATGGAAGTCTACTTCCCGACACCATGAGTCTGACATATGGAAGTCATACATAAATATTCATAATCCACGCATTACATATTAAACAACATATCATATCACAACATATCATCTCATATACATGACCTATATGAATGCAACTATACTATTATCTAACATATTGGTCATACAATCATAAAACCAAAGTTCTATTAGATCGTAGTCGAACAGCATAGGTAAGAGAACCCCTAAATCGGGAGCTTACATCTCAATGCTCCTATATCACGATTTCTTGAGTTACAATTACCCTTCGTAAGATCCACAGAATCTTTATATGGAACCACTGTATCGCCCGATACACATTTCATCACAATACCTGTTAACTTATCATACTTGAATATTTCATGCCCATACCACAAGTCAGCCCAAGTGACCCACAGTTAAACACTTATTCACATAATAGAAAAACCTACTTAATAATATTACCAATTAAATTTTCTTCATCTTAAAATTACTTGAATCATACCTAGAATAGGTTTTAAAGCTTCAATATTAATTGATTTGGTTTCCAACCACTTTTACCACCCTATGGCTGAACCCTAAATGATCCACAACTTACCTTTTCAAAAGTTTTCACTTACCAATTTATACTTCATTGGGCACTACATCATATATTATACATCTCCCTTCATGACAAGCACGCACTTAACCTAGTTTTTTACTCATTAAACCACATAACCCTTTTTGTGCTAAATTCACTTTCAAACCTTCAAACACTTCAATTAACCATTCCATCACACTTACCTACATACACACATCACCAAACATCATTCAACATTAATTTAACACATTTTCCTATCCAATTTCTCATAATGGCTGAATTATAGGCTTAACATAGAATTTATGATCTTTTTACATTTTAACCAACTCAACCATGTTCAAACCAATTTATACACTTAATATACATCTCACAACTTCCTCAATACCTACAGAACTTAAATCCCCATACATGTAAATCATATGGCTGAATTGCCATATTAGGTTAACTAAGTTTTCTTACAAATCTACCAACCAACATTTTCACTTGAATCATCCCTATACCACCTAATAACCATAGTTTCACCTTGCCAATATCACAAACACTTAGTCTACATGTAACACCTTGTGTATACCCAATTTGTTATCATGTCATCATATTAAGCAACGCGTAATTAAAATGCGGAATAACTTTTTCTTTCATTCGATTACGACGTCATTATCATTTACCAAGTTGATTACTTAATTCATTTCAAAAGATTGCCTGTGTGTAATTGCAAATAAACAAATAACTGAAATACCTCATAATATAGATAAGTGTGTCTCTAGTCACGGAACTATGACACGTAGGCCAGACATAATCCTGATAGTTTATACAACACCAAACTAAAATCATAACATCATAAACGTAGCATGGACAATCCCCATGCTCACCAAATAAGGCAAAAAGGCCCAACAGAGTCTCACATCAAATAACCAGATAATAAATATAAAGCATGTCAGCATCCAAGCATATCATCATAAATAATAAATATCAGCTAAGCTCCGGCCTCCTACCGCTAGAGGTCTCAACCCCCGCATTACCTGAACCTAAAAATGGTGCCCCAAACGTGGGGTGAGATGTCTAAAAAGAAATCTTAGTAAGACAAGGGGTCCTCAAGGATTTCTCTACCCCAAGCTCACTTACAGGTGCAATATAAGTTCAAAAGCAGTTTAACAATATAATTTCCAAAATCAGTGCAATGCAGCTTATAATCATGTCAAGTGTCAACTATTCTACTGGCCAGAGAAATGCAGGGCTTATATACGTCTATCACCTACATTTAGTACAAGACGCCACTTGCACCCTCCCATAGAATCACCCTATTGTATGTCTCTCACATACTCAGGAGCTCCGTCTAAGTGGAACACCACATGCTATCATAAGGCATCCACATAATAGCTCAACAACATTTTAAAATCAATACATGAAAACACATCATGCATATAAACCATCCCCCCATGGGATATGGTGGAACCAACAATGGCTAAACTAAGGACACGAAAGCTTACCTCTAAGCAATCTATCCAAACCAAGGTCCACACCAGCTCACAGTCGACACACAACACAATCACAATCTGTTTGGACCAATAATCAAATCAATTTTCATACTCTAAGCATATGACATAAGGACAACGCCTTCCTTTTACGTTTCATGTCTTTAGGCTTCTCATAAAGCCATAAGCCATTAATCACTTTGATTCTGACTTAGTTAATTATTACAGAAGTCCACATTAACCAATCATGGGTCCACAAACCCAAAATACACTTCTGTGTGAACAGTACAACTACTGTCCCGAAATTTCCAAATTATCCAGATATATGTCGAGGCCATATCCGGATATATATCCGGATATGCATATCCGGATATCCATATTCGGATATCACAAGACCCCATATCCAGATATCATATCCGGATATTTCGCGACAGAATGTAGTTTCTGCATTTCGCGAGATATCACTCCCAAGGTTCCATTTTTAACCCATTAGGACGTCCAAGCATGCATTTTTATTCACTTTTAGGTTCATGTTCAGGTTGGTTACTTATTTAACTCATTAACATGCCAAGACTCAACCTTTAAACAACTAAAACTCATGATCAAGGTTCAACAACTTATCCCAAGCTCCAAAGCAGAGGTGCAATGGCTCTTGGCGCTCACCAATCAGCCCCACAATTCTGACTTCACAAGGAAACGAAAATGACAACAAAGCAAGGTCTTTTCCCAACAAAGATGGCTCCTTAAAGCCACACAAGCATGGAATAATGGTTCCACAGCACTCAAACCACCAAGGTCAACTCCCACACCTCACACACAGACCCACTAACTCAGAAGTGAAGTGTTTCCCTTACTCACCATGCAAGCTCTCTCTCACACAAGGTATTTGGTGAAGATTTCATGAAGGAAATGGCCTCTTTGCACACACAAGGAAGAAGAGAAGGCAATGAAATAGTGCAAGGAGCTGGTTAGCCTCCAAGGTTCACGTAGCATTAGTGTATGGCCTAGGGTTTTGAGCCAAAAGATGTATTTATAGCCGATTTAAGTTTAAACAAATTGTATTAGCACTAATAGCTATGCTTAGTATTTTAATCCCAAACTTAAGATTATGAACTTACTCATTTTTCATATTTTTATCTTATTTTTCACAGTACCTTTCCGGTACGCGCTTTTACATAGTCAGTATCAGTTCTGGCACCCGTTCTCATCATTTCGACTTGAAACTTGACATATTAGTCCTATATATTATTCTAGGAATATCCGTGCACTTGTTATAATTTTTCGGGATACTTCATTGGTACGCGTTTATACCGTGAGGCAGAACATCTGCATTTTTCGTCAGAAAAGCGACTTTCAGCATTACTAATCACTTTCTATAATTATTTAAGTCTTCTCATAATTATTAGAGTCAATTATAGAATTATTTCCTAATTTCACATTTAATTGAATTAAATCTCTAATTTAACGGTGCGGGTTCTTACAATACATATTTAACCTCCACATGGCCGATGCATACCTTGCCTTTTTTGGTCCGTAATATTTACTTTTTCAACTCCAATCCAAAGGATTATTCAACAACAAACACTTATAGACTTGAATATCATCAATAACACAACATAAACTCATCATATTATCATGATAAAATCCATCAAAGTAGCCCCAATATCATGTAACCTAAAACTAAAAATTAATTGAAACAACCATCAAAAGATAGGTTTTATACCTTAAATACCTTCTAAAAGACTACTTCATCAATTTCTCATCAAATAACCAACAAAACCACACACATCATCATGTTGACAGCGTGTAGGTCGCATGAAGAAGGAGAAGAAAACTGAACATACAAAGCTCCTCACAAAGATATAAAGACTAGGTTATGATCACAAGGCAATTTGGAACATTTTCTCTCAAAGAAGATATGGATTTTAATGGATAGAAACCAAGTTCACAAGCCCACCTTGTATTCTATGGAGGTCACAAATTTTAGAAGGAAAAGAGGGCTGAACATGGTCTGAAGGAAAGAAAGAACCGACCTAGTCTTAAAGGAAATCACAAAGCACACAATTTTTGACTTTTCCAAAGCTTTATGTTAGCTTTAAATCCTATTGGTTGATTTTAATGAAACTTAGCCTAATTTTAATAATTAATCTATTCATAATCAACTTAATTTACCTGTTTTACACTTTCTCATGAAAACGATAATGTGGACTTATAGAATCTTACATGACTTTTGTTGTGTACACTTGCGTAGCTCACGCTTGTTGTAGCATACCTATGTAGCAAATGTTTCAAATAATGGTGGCAATTCAGGTTCGTTAGTCATATTTGGGTGAACATGAATTCAACGTGAATACAGATACGCTAGCATAAATATCACATAAATAATTACTCATATCAAAACCCTTGACACAAATAAGACCTATTTACTATATGGATTCACATGACACAATATTAATAACTCATTAATATTACTTTTTAAATGAAAACTACTTAATAATCTTAAATTAATAAATAAAAATGGGATAAGTTGGGATAAATATGTAATAATATAATATTTAATTTAAGTAAGTTGACACAAATACAAATATGATATCTACCCCATGTGCTATGACTTAAATAGCCAGAATAGTGATCAAGTGTCATTTTTTGGCAAATTTTTTACTCAAATATCACGTTAATAGTATTTTTTACCAGATTGTCACGTGACATAATTCGCTACGACTGATAGCAAGTTATGTTTGCAAATAATTTTGTGACACGTGACACACTTTTGCAGATGGTAGCGAATTATGACACGTCAATTTTTTCTACGAAAGTGTGCCACGTGTCACCAAATCATTTGTGAATATAATTTGCTACCAATCATAATAAATTATATCATGGGACAATCTAGTTAAAAGTACCGTTCACATGGCATTTGAATAAAAAATTTGTCAAAAAATAATATTTTAGTCACCGATCCGAAACACCCTTATGTTTTACCCATATTATTTAGAGTCGTGCATTCGCAAAAAAAACATAATGGGTCGACGTAAGGGTAATATGGGAATTTGATGGTTGAAGCGTTGTACAGAAGCAATTATCCATATGCAAAGCCAATTTTGCCCATTCAGGAGAACCCAAACTGTGACACTGACATCCAGCTACGTACTTAACTGACGCCGTTAGGGTTATCCCCTCGGGAAAAGCGAAAATTCCACAAAGAAAACAATTGGCTATATTATATGGGACAGATTATATTTATAAATTTTTTTCTTTACAAATTCTTACAAAATACAATATATTCTCCTAGGAGAATACAAATTTTTGCAAACTACACTATGTTTTCCCGAGAAAATATAATGTAATTTATAAAAAAACTCTAAAAAGTTTGTAAACGGATCATGTCCCATATTATATTAAGAGTTTTATAAGAATTATCTTGTAAGAAAAGTGATTGTGTTATGTTATAGAGATTCATTTTACGTGCCAGAGTTTTTTTTGTCACGGACCCCATAAAATGTTGTGAGTGTAAGAAAATTTTTGTAATCATATTAAATAATAGATGATAAACTCTTATATTAAACGATATAATTTGTATTGTAAAAGACTAAGTAGATTACTTATTAAAATTAGAAAGAAAAAAAAAAACATAATGAATTTAACTGGATTTATTTTATCCGTTGTTTTATGATATTGTTACATGATTTCTACCGAATTTTAATTTTAATAAAAAATGTACTACATAAATAATAAAGATTCACTCTACATCTAAGGGACAGAACAACCATGGGATGCACAGTAAGACTTGGGAGGTTGGACACGTTGAGAGAATGTAGCATGTCACGTGGCATTTTGAGAATATTTACGTGGCAATAGTTGAGGAGAATAAGGGAGAGAATTTATGGTGGACCGGGACCATATTTTTTAGGTGGTCCTTTAGTATAAATGGGAGGGTAAAATCGGAAAAGGAGAAAAATAGCAGGGGTAAAAAGGAAAAGAAAAAATCAGTATTGTGAGAGGGAGTACCAAATCATTGGATGGTCCTGGAGCATAATAAATATTTCCAGAATAAGGGTTCCCAAGTCGTGCTAACTTATGAAGGTGTAATATATCTCAAACAATTTAGTGAAGTGAGTTGTTTTTTTTCTCTCTCCTTAAAATTGGATTTGTGTGTGGAAGTCAAACATTCAAAGGAGTTTTGATTAATTTTTTTTTTTAATAAATATTTATAGATCTAACATCACTAATTTATTAATAATTAGTAATCACGTGATTTTTTTCTCGTTTTTTTTGTTAAATTATAATCGTTAGATCTAATTAGATGAACGGCTCATATGGAATACAAGACTTATTTTTTCCCTAGTATAAAATAATCTTCCCCTTATAAAAATATTTTGGTTATAAAAATATCTTAGTTTCAATTTGGTTTTTTAATATATATACATGTGTTGGCTATTTTATTAATTAATTTATTTTAATTTCACGGGAATTGCTCGAACACTTTTGGAGCTTTTAATATGAAGACTGGTATAATGCCTTTTAAAGAAGTGTGTTAGACTATTTTTTTTTTTTTTTTGATGACAGTGTTAGACTATTTTTAGGAGAAGTAAAACTTTTTAACTTTTTCGGTGAATAAAATGAATTGTACCTGTTGGCTCGTATAAGTTCTAAAATTATATCTATAATATATTTTTATAAGTGATTCTATTTTACTATTAAAATAAAATTTTCCAAACTAATTTTTAAAAATAAATCAATTCTTTTATCAATTTCATTAAAATCAACTTTTAATCTTAATACTTTAATAATCAAACTGTTTAATGTTTATTAGGGGAAGTCGGGAAGAATTTTTACGTTCTAAAAATGCTTCTTTACAAACTTGACACCGGCGTTGACAAATGAGCAAGAATCTAAAACAAAGAAGCCACATCTACTAAAAAAAAGGAGAAAAGAAAATCTAAAAAGCAACCGATGCATCAATCACTGATTTTCTGCACTTTTTACCAATATGGTTGAATTACAGTTTGGCTATATAAATTTGAACCACCAACTGTATCATTGAATTTAAAATTCTCAAGAGTCAAGACCTCCTTCAATAAAAATCACTATTTTAAAACTCGGACCGGGCATTAAACCGGTCGAGGTACTGGGTCACTGGTTCAATCGGGTTGAATTGGTTTACTGTTCACATATTAAAAATATAAAAATATTACTTATATTAGTAAAAATTCATATAGGAAAACTATCAATGAGCATCAAAAAATAAATTAATTTTTAATGATAGCAAATATTATATACATCTAAGCTTCTAGCTCTAGACCATATCCTAATATTGGATTAAAATTGCAATATAAGTTAAATGCACTTTTTGTGCTTGACATGATATCGATAAATTAAATCATGATAACAAATAGTATGCATGAAATATACACTAAGAAAAAAGTGTCACCGTTATCATGATAACAAATAGTGTGCATGAAATATACACTAAGAAAAAGTGTCCACCGTTAAGATGAGATCATGAACCATCAGTGTTTATCACCACTTAACTTCATGAGATTATTATAAGATGCAACTAAATTACATAAACGAGCTGCACTAATTTAAAATGTCTTATTATTTTCACCTTACTTTTAATCATATTCATCATAAAATATGAATATGATTTAATTCAAGAGTTCTTATCAACAAAAAAAAAATTTACCAAAAAAAAAAAGGAATAACTGGTCTAACCTGGGTCGCCGGGTTTCGGCCGGGTCAACCGGTCCAATCCGGGTTAACTGCAGAAGCGGTCCAACTACTCGCTCGGACCAGGGAACCCACCGGGTCACCGAGTCCTGGGTCGACCCGGACGGTCCGAGCTGGGTTTTAAAACATTGAGTAAAACTACATAGTGATTAGAGGGCAATTGTATGCGTGCCTGATTTCATAGTTATATCCTATGATGCATCGAGACGATACAATACGACACGCCGACACGTTAATTCTAAAAAATATCATATTTCGGTTGGGACACGTTTTAATATTAAATAAGATTGTTAATATATATAATATAATTTATATTTAGTACATATAACAGTCCATAATAAGTCATATAACCAATCAAATATTCAAATTTCATAACATAAATATAAACAAAAATAATTTTTCGTACTTTGTTAATTTTCCATATCAAATTTCTTAACAGAAAAAAATTGATTTATAAATTATTTTTTTATATTTAGTTAATAAAATAAAATTAAGACTAAAAAAAAGTGTCGGAGCGTTGATCGCTTATCGGAAAAAGTTGACTGCGTGTCGGAAAAAGTTGATTGCGTGTCGAAAAAATATGTCGGAGCATTCACCACGTATCTCAAATTGTTGACCGCGTGTCGGAGCGTGTCTAACACGTTCTTCTTTTAAAAAGTAGCGTGTCGGTGCATACGAGGTTATATCTCTGATAGAGGGAAGATTATATTTGCAAACTTCTTATTTACAAACTGATCAGACCAATACTATATGAGTTGGCCAACGTGCATCGGGCCTAATCACACACGGTTGAGTTAAGAAGATTTTGGGTTGGGTTATCTGTTTTCTGGGATGGTGGTGATTTCTGAAGATGTGAAGGGTATAATTCTCCCTTGGCGCGATGATCCTGACTTGGGGTACCTGCAATGATACTTCGACGCTCAAGTCAGTATCAAAGTCAGGTTTATGTGGTATTCTTACTGAATTAGATCATTGTACCTGGGCATGTACCCTTTCTTTATATAGTGAATCTGATGCCGCCTTTGGTAGGCGATATGACTTTTGATTGGCTGCAGGTTCAACTGGTGCTTCCTTAGCCTTATCTCATTATGTCAGGCTATCTTGGTAGAGTTATGGTAAGCTGGTGCTATCTTCTATTTATTTGTTCAATGGTGCGGTGGATCTTTACTTGTATCATTAATCGCTTCCTTATCTCTGAAGTCATGTTAAAAGGCGGTTCAGGCGCGATGATACCATCACGCCCTCTGATCCTATATGCGCGATGAGGACATTGCGCTTAGTTCTGGACTTCGTGGGTTTGCTCCTTGTTCTTTGGGTTTCAACCTTTGATGGGCCTGTTGTATTTTATCCAGATCAGTCTCCCTCTAGCTTGTAGCTTTGGTATGTGGAAAGCTGGGAAATATAGATATTTTTTATGCGCGGTATGCCTTTGGCGCGTTCAATTGATATTGCATATAACATGCCGAAGAATCATCATTATCTTGCCGCTTAGAACGGTTGATTAGATGTTTAACTGTCAGAAGCATTAAATGCCACCGTAATTACGTGGGTGTCTAATGACAATCGTGGGTCATTTTAAGCTTTAAACGTTTTATCTTCCTTCCACGTGCCCTCTTTTTTATCAATTTTACTAAACACATTTTAACCTTTTGGGTTTCCTTGCGGTGTCTTTTCATATTTGTACTGAGGTACTTAGTTTGGAGGGAAATCATTCTAAGCATTCATGTCTGTTGTGAAAGCTTTCTTCTTCAGCATTCTATTTCTGGGTTATCTCTCTCGGTGCTGACACATTCTACTTTCCTACTATTTGTCCGAAGTATAAAACTCAAGTATGTTTCTGCTTCAGTTTTTATCCTTCGTGTTCTATTTCATAGCTGCTTTCTTTCTTGCATTTGAGCTAGGGTATGTCTGATAATCGCAAGTTTGTTAATTTTATCAGAACGGATGAACGGTTTGGCTCCAATAGTCCTTCACCAAGGTCGAGGCCGTTAGGGACTGGGGAATTATGGCTAACTGGCAAGTGTGCTTCCCCCTGGAAGAAAGTTAAATTGAATGATTATTGTTCTTATATTAGATGTTTTGAAATTGGTTCTTCGTCCCGGAATCCTAATCGCGGGATTTTCGGAACTTTGTCACAACAAAGTTCATCTCCTTTTCCAAAAACCCTCCACAAAATGACAAATCAGATTTGCATATCAAGTGATTCTAATTCGTATTCTTGGTTTTTTCATGACCCTATTAATGTCTTAAGTCTTGAATCTCCTACTTCAATTTCATCGCGCGATACTCCATCTCCTATCGTGCGTAATCAGTTAGACCAAAAAAGTCCAAGTCCAAACTTCCCATGAATGTTGTCTACGCTGCTGGGTATCCGTATAAGAAACATAATCTAGACAACTTTAAATCTGCATTTGCTAATTCTTCGTATAGTTCTTCACCTACTTTTTCTAATTCTACTAACGCCTCCTCTTCTGAACCATATTTTATCTCGCCCAAAATTAAAGAGATTATGTCTAGGCACAGTGCAGCTGAGAAGAAAAAGAAACAAAAGCATAATCAAGAAGCCACTGGATCAGGTACTCGTAATATTCGAGATGCTGAAACTTAGGATTGGGTTTCCGACATTGTTTTGGACGCTGTCTCTGTGTATAGCTCACTAGGGGAGTTGGAAGAATTGAAGGTTGCAATCCATCTTACCCCAAACAAATAACAAGATGATAACTGGAGTTATATGCCGTTTCTTTGAACGAACGAGTATGCTCAACGCTCGCTGATAATTCTTCCAGACACTTCCTAATTACGAACCAGTTAAAGTTTTACCTTCCTTTCTCTTGATGGAAGTTTTAATCAGTTAAGGTTTTACCTTCCTTAATCTTCATCGCGCTTGATGGAAGTTTTAACCAATTAAGGTTTTACCTTCCTTATTCTTCATCGCGTTGCATGGAAGTTTTAACCAGTTAAGGTAACCAATTAAGGTTTTACCTTCCTTAATCTTCATCGCGCTGCATGGGAGTTTTAGCCAGTTAAAGCTTTACCTTCCTTTATGTGTTGCTTATTATGCGCGATGAATGGTACAGTCATATATAAACCTCCAAGCTTTATTTGCACGAAATGATGAACAAAATACATATATTGAATTGAATAAAAAAGAACTTAGCTATAAATATTTTGGGTTTATCTGCATTCCATGTACGTGGAATTGTGAGTCCAAATAATGTCTCAATGACGTATGCGCCTTTTTCAGTCTTGCCTTGGACGCGATATGGCCCTTCCTCGCGGCCAATTTACCTTGTCGTGTATTTTTATTGCCAATATCTGCTCTGTGCAAGATTAATTCTCCCACATTGAAACTTCGTTTAATGACCTTTGAATTATAACGCACTACTATTCTTTGTTTCAAAGCGGCTTCTTTGATATGAGAAATCTCGTGCATTTCATTGATTGTATCTAAGTTACGTAATAATGGCCGAGAATTGTTTTCCTCGGTTGCATACATCTTTCTCCAAGATGGCTCTTTAATCTCAACTGGAATCATTGCTTCACTTCCATATACCATGCGAAATGGAGTTTCACCGGTGTTTGAATGCGGAGTAATTCTATTACCCCATAATACATAGTCCAAATGTTCTGGCCAGTTTTCTTTTGTTGCTTCCAATCTTTTTTCCAACCCTCATTTTAAAATTCTATTTGCAGCTTCAGCGAAGTCGTTGGTTTGTGGATGTTCAATGGAGGTGTACCTGTGTTTGATTTGTAAATCTTGAAGCGCTTGATTGAATGTCTTATCCATGAACTGCATTCCATTGTCAGTAACAGCGGTATGAGGGACACCCAATTTGTATATGATCTTGCGATAAAAGAATTGGCGGATCTTGCTGGCTGATATAGTGGCCAAAGCCTCAGCCTCAATCCATTTGGTGAAATAATCAATCGCGAATATTAACCATTTCACTCCTCCTACCGCAATTGAAAATGGTCCTAATAAATCCATACCCCATTGGTAAAACGACCATGAGGATATGAGTGAAGATAATTCCTCTGGTGGAGCATGATGCAAGTATGCATGCTCTTGACATTTGATGCAATGCCGCATATGTTTTTTGGAATCTTCTTCCATAGTGGGCCAAAAGTATCCTGCACGAAGTAACTTTCTGGATAAGGATTTGCCCCCCATGTGGTGACCACCAACTCCTTCGTGAACCTTGGTGATGACATATTGGGCTTGTTGTGGGTCTAGACATTTCAACATTGGGGAAGAAAATCCTTTTTTATACAACTGGCTATTGATGATGGTTAAAAATAAAGCCTTGCACGCTAACTTTCTAGCTGAACGCGGATCAGATGGTGTTTTGCCTTTAGTCAAATAGTTTCAAATGGGAGTCAACCAATTTTATCTATCATTTGGTCGTATCTCATCATCTTCTATCATGTGTTCTGCAACGTGAGAGGGACGAGCTTTGCACTTGGGAACACTTTGTTGAATGACAGATCTATTATTCCCAGGGCCTTTAGTGCTAGCAAACTTGGATAAAATATATGCCATTGCGTTCTTCTCTCTTGGGATATGCTCAATTTTAAAACTTTCAAAATCTTTCAACAAAAAAAAAGCTTTCAAAATCAATTAACAATGAACGTACCTTGTCTAGATACTTTGTCATTAGGGCCTCTTTTGCTTGGTAAGTTCCTTGTACTTGTCCTACCACCAACTGTGAATCGCTTTTTATGATTACTCTTGTTGCTCCCAAATATTTTTCCAATCGCTAGTCCAGCCAGAACTGCCTCATATTCAGCTTGATTATTTGAGGCTTTGAATCCAAAATGAATAGAATGCTCAACTGTGACGCCTTGAGGACTTTCGACGATGATTCCAGCTCCGCTTCCTTTAAGATTGGAAGATCCATCAACGAATATTGTCTAGTCATCTTTTGACTGGTTTGTTAGGAGTGTGTCATCTCTCAAGAAAATCAGCTAATACATGTGCCTTAATAGTCTGGTGCGGTTTATAAACGATGTTGTATTCTGATAATTCGATTGACCATGTAATCATTCATCCCGCGAGATCAGGCTGACGTAAGACCTGTCTAAGTGGCTGATTAGTTATGACTTTGATGGTGTGCCCTTGAAAATAATGTCGCAACCTGCGAGATGTTATAACAAGCGCAAAGGCCACTTTTCAATCTGTTGATAATGTAATTCCGGACCTTTTAGGGGGTTTACTGACAAAATAGATTGGTTGTTGTCCGTTGGCATCTTTATGTAATAGCGCCGCACTGATGGCCTCGCTACTTACTGAAAGATACAAGATCAAAGTTTCATCAGGTTGTAGTCTTACCAAGACTGGAGGATTAGCCAAATTCTCTTTTATCGCGAGAAATCCTGCTTCACATTCAGGAGTCCAATTAAAATCAGTTTGCTTGTGCAATAGTTTGAACATGGGTAATAATTTTTGAGCTGATGCTAACAAGAACCGAGTTAAAGCCATTATCCGTCTAGTTAATTGTTGTAATTCCTTGATATTTCGAGGGCTAGCCATATTGAGGATTGCTCTACATTTGTCAGGATTTGCTTCTATGCCTCTGTGTGTTAACATAAATCCTAAAAATTTACCCGCGGGAACTCCAAATGCGCATTTGGCTGGATTGAGCCGTAATTTTTACTTGCACAACTGTTGAAACACCTGTTCTAAGTCCTGAGGATGTTGTGGAATTGTGGTGGTTTTGACAATCATGTCATCAATATAGACTTTCAGCATTTGACCAATTTGCTGGCTAAAAACCTTGTTCATCATACGTTGATATGTTGCGCCTGCATTTTTAAGACCAAATGGCATCATATTATAGCAATAAGTATCTTTCTCAGTAATAAAAGTTGTGGCCTCCTCATCATGTTTGAACATGGGGATTTGGTTGTACCCTGAATATGCATCCACAAAAGAAAGAATCTGATACCCTGCAGAATTGTCTACCAATTTGTCAATGGTAGGGAAGGGATAAAAGTCTTTTGGGCAGTGCTTATTGAGATCTGTGTAATCAGTACACATGCGCCACTTGCCATTGGCTTTTGTAATTAGTACACATGTCGCAACCTCGGTATCAACCACTTGTTGTTTTTCTGGTGAAATTGTACGCTTCTTCTATTCGATTGGTTTTGCTTTAGGATCAAGAGTAAGGTGGTGGCATATTACATTAAGATATACTCCTGGAATATCAGTTGTTGTCCAAGAGAAAAGATATTTATTTTTTAATAAAAACGCTACCAATTCCTTTTTCTTAGTGTCTGGTAGATGACGATCAATTTTGGGGATGTTTTCAGGTAATGGACCATGTCGAAGATCCTCTAATTCAACATCAGGCTGCGGACATACATTGCGCAAATCTTCGCCCCTATCTAAGTCGGACATGTTGATTGACACATTGCTTTTATCCGCGCGATGAATCACTGATTGTACTCCTAGGCTGGTGTTATAACAGCTACGTGCCGCTTTCTGATCTCCTCTCACTACTAGTAATGTCTTCGTTATCGACGAATTTTTCGACGCAAAAAGAATTCCGTCGAAAACTTTTGAAAAAATAAAAGAAAAGGAAATTAAATTTTGTGGACTTTTCGACGGAAAAACAATTTCGTCGAAATTTTTTGAAAAAATAAAAGAAAAAGAAAAAGAAATAAAATTTTGTGGATTTTTCGACGCAATTTTGATTCCGTCGAGGATTTTCGACGGA
The DNA here is from genome assembly GCA_032173675.1 of Gastrolobium villosum. Classification (NCBI taxonomy): domain Eukaryota; kingdom Viridiplantae; phylum Streptophyta; class Magnoliopsida; order Fabales; family Fabaceae; genus Gastrolobium; species Gastrolobium villosum. Next base: position 10,497 of record JAVKPL010011717.1, on the reverse strand, counting down.
AAAGCAATTTCGTCGACATTTTTTTAAAAAATAAAAGAAAAAGAAATTAAATATTGTGGACTTTTCGACGAAATTTTTATTCCATCGAAAAATTTTGACGGAAAAGGAATTCCGTTGAAAACTTTTGAAAAAAATAAAAGAAAAAGAAATTAAATATTGTGGACTTTTCGATGGAAATTCATTAATTTCTCGTTGATAATTTTCGACGGAATTTATTTTACGTTGAAAATCATCCTAACAGATTTCGATAGAATTCCATTGATTTTGCGTTGCAAATTGTTGACGGAATTTGTTTTCCGTCAAAAAGTTTTACATCATTTTTCGACGGAATTTCATTGATTTTCCGTCGAAAATTTTCAATGGAATCTGTTTTCCGTCGAAAACCACCACAACAATTTTCGACGGAACTTCGTTGATTTTTCTTCGAAAATTTTCCACAGAAATAAATTTCGTCGAAATTTCCATCAAAATTTTTCGACGGAATCTTTAATGTCGTTGAAAAATGGGTTATCAACGAAAGAAATTTCGACGACTTGAATTCCGTCGAAAATTCCTTCGAAAACTTCATTTTTGACGGAATTTATACCATTTTCGACGGAATTTTTCTGTCGAAAAAATGGACTTTTTTAATAGTGTAGCAACATTAGCGCTAGTGGAGTCTCGAAATTTCATCAAAAGATAGGGCATAAAATGATTTCCTTTAAAGTGGCAATGGTTGGACGTACCAAGATGATGTTATATGCAGAAACATATTCAATAACATAAAAGCGTACTTTAACAGTACGAGCCGGAGGCGTGACCCCAAAGGTTAGCCACATTTCGATGGTACCTTTAGGTTGTACACATTCACCGGAAAAACCGATCAAATCTGTAAAGCCTAGAATTAAATGTTTTTATGGGATATTCATCGCGCGGAAAGCATCCCAAGAGATTATGTCAGTAGAACTGCCATTATCAATCATAATTCATTTTACCTGGAGATTGGCCATGCAAGCGGAAATCACCAACGGATCATCATGGTCTGGGATGATGTCACCATAATCATCATCCTCAAAAGTTCTGGATTGACGCTTAAGGCGGGATGTAGATGGCTGTGTGTGATCACGAACTGCCATGACTGATTTAAAATGTCTCTTGCATTGTGAGCTAGTAGCCCCTCCTCCGGCTGTTCCGCCAGCGATGGTGGCTAATACTCCGGCAGCATTATTGGGCAGGTGGTGCTGTTGCACTACCTACTGTCTATCCCGTGTTGGAATTCCTTGACGTCTATCAATGCGGTCATCGCGCGCGTTCCTATCATTGTTATTTCTGGCTTGATTATAGTCCCTCATAGGATATGCCCTTTGGAGGTCCGGATTCTGATCATGATCAGGACTTCTATCGCGCCTTCTTTGTGCCTTAAACTCTCTGCAGGTAGAAATGAATTCTTGAAGTCTTCCTGCTCTGATAAGTATTTCAATGGTGTTTTTCAAATCAAAGCACTCATTAGTAGTATGACCGGTATCATTATGAAACTCGTAGAATTTGGTTTCGTCACGTTGTCCTCCTTTTTTCAATGGCGGGGGCTTAGCAATGCGAACATAACCAGTTTGGAAGACTTCCTTTGGGATCCGTCTTCGGGATGTGTTTAAAAGAGTATAATTATCGAACTTTTCCCACTTTCTTTTCTTGCGAAATCGTCTTTGAAAATTCTTTTGGACATATTTTTCAAAATTGGCTAATTCTGATTTGATGCCGGAAGTATCCCGTGATCGTTTATAATCTTCGAGATTAATGAGTTTTTCAAAACGCGCACGTAGTTCTTCTATGGTGCGTGGGCGTTGTTTGGCCAATGACATAGAGAAAGGACCTTCAAGCAATCCCTCTATGATGAGATGTAAGAAAACTTGTGGATCTAGATCTCTTATTAAGAGTGCTTCATTAAAAAGCCTATTGAGGTAATCGCGCAGAGTTTCATGTGCTCCTTGTCGTACTATTTTCAAGGCATGTGTAGATTTGTACTGCGCTTTGCTAGTTGCGAACCGTATAAGGTGGTATTCAACCTGCAATGACACTCTGACGCTCAAGTCAGTATCAAAGTCAGGTTTATGTGCTATTCTTACTGAATTAGATTATTGTACCTGGGCATGTACCCTTTGTTTATATAGTGAGTCTGATGCCGCCTTTGGTAGGCTGTATGACTTCTGATTGACTGTTTATGGCCTGCAGGTTCAGCTGGTGCTTCCTTTGCCTTATCTCATTATGTCAGCCTATCTTGGTAGAGTGGTGGCAAACTGGTGTTGTCTTTTGTTTATTTGGTCAATGGCGCGATGGATCTTTACTTGTATCATTGATCGCTTCCTTATCTTTGAATTCATGTTAAAAGGCGGTTCAGACGCGATGATACCATCCGCCCACTGATCTGCGCGATGAGGACATGCACTTTCGTGGTTTTGGGCCTTGTTCTTTGGGTTTGAACCTTTGATGGGCCTACTGTATTTTATCCAGATCACAAACTCTTACGAACTACATTATATCTGACCGGTAATACTTTAAACAAGAGTCTATGACTGATCAGACTTAGTGTAATTTATAAAAAAAGTTTGTAAACGAATTTTTCCCCATCGGATAAATCCAAAAATTCTAAATCATCTTTATGATTATAAAATACTCAAATAATAATATAATTAAAAGCATAAATTTACATATATTTTTAGGCCATCATAGAATTGGAGGAAATTAGAAAACTTGATATTAGGGTCTTCCTCTTTATTGTCTATTGTTCTTGATAGTCTTTGCAATTGGTGCGTAGATGACATACAGAGTTATGATCAAGGTTATATTGTGATCAAGGTCAATGTTATGTTATGATCATAATGGGATTAATTAAGTTATTAACCTAATTGAAATATTATCAACCGAATGTTTCAAAATACTAAAATATAATTAATTAATAAAGTCCACGTATGAAAAAAATTCAAAAAATATCAACAAGGTAGCACAAACACATGATGTAACTTCACTCGTGTCATGCTTGTTCTGTACTGCAAAAAGCATAGAAATGTTCATTTAAATGCCCTCACATGATTTCTAATTGCTTTTGCTGAAAGAGATGTTCATTTATTCAAGATGGTTCTTCCATAGTTATATAAGTTGCACTCAGCATGATGTCAACTTATTTAGTTTTGATCACGTTATGGTATTATCCTTTTGACTCCTCGTGAGATTATATTATGGGAGGGAGGAGGGAGATATTTTCACTACAAAAAAAATTTCACTACCAACTCATTACTTATCTAATTAACATTGGATCAAAGAGAAAGAATGCTGAAAAAATTTTGAAGTGAGAGAAAATGTTGATCCAATGATGATTAAAAAGATAGTGGATTGGTAGTGAATTTTTTTGGTAAATTTCATATTATAGTACCTAATGCCATGATTTTTTTAACAAACTAATCACAATAGATATGTTAAATTTGATCGCTTATTCTCTATGCCACCCTAGTTTAGTTACTTAAAAATATATATAATAGATGCTTATTTTTATCAAATGATCAGTGTTTTTTCAATATATATATATATATATATATATATATATATATATATATATATATATATATAGGACTTATCATTTCTCAAGCTATTTAAGATAATTTTATCTCCGATTACTAAATCATAACCATTCAAAGATGAATCAATTAATATAAAAAAATAAATAAACAAAATGACGTAGTTTTAGGATGGCCAGAGATAATGTTTTTCCCATATATATATATAGGGATATGATCATTTGATATTGGTGCAAAACTAAAAAAGCACCAAATCCTAACTGTTGATTTCCATGAATCCAACTGTTATAATTTACTAAGTCAAACTTATTAAGTCACAATAAATTATAATTGTTAGATTATGGAAATCAACGATTATGATTTGATATCAAAGGGTGTCAAAATAAAAAGTTTGACATCAAATATTAATTTCGTGATATATATATATATATATATATATATATATATATATATATATATATATATATATATATATATATATATATATATATATATATATATATATATATATATATATAAAGTTTGACATCAAATATTAATTTCGTGAATCTAACTATTATAATTTAGTGGGCCATACTTATTAACTAATTATTAATTTCCAATAAATTATAACATTTTGGCGGAAATCAACGGTTAAGATTTGGTATCAAAGGATCCTGCCGCATATATATATATATATATATATATATATATATATATATATATATATATATATATATATATATATATAAGGTCAGGATCATTTTACAGCAGTGTAAGTTACACTCTCAATCTTAACCATTAATATATATATGGGGCATGATATTCTTACACCGGTGTAAGAGTTAGAAGTCTTATACCCAATCATGACCATTGATCCACTTGTATCCAATGGCTCACATTACTAAAAAATTTGAGGCCGTAGATATAAGTGAGATTAACGGAAAAGATTAAGAGTGTGACTTACACCGGTGTAAAACGATCCTGACATATATATATATATATATATATATATATATATATATATATATGAGATATGATCAATATACACCGGTATTAATAATAAACTTTACACCAAATCTTAATAGTTCATTTTTATGTATTTAATGATTATGATTTATTAGAAATTAATAATTGATTAATGAGTATGATCCAATAAATCACAACTGTTAGATTCACGAAAATCAATAGTTAAAATTTGGTGTAAGACTTAGTATTCTTACACTAGCTGGTGTGAGAATAAGAAATCTTACACTCTCAATCTTGAAAATTGATCCACTTGTATCTAATGGTTCAAATAACTAAAAAATTAAAAGCATTAAATTGAAAGTGTAACTTACACCGATGTAAAATGATCTAACTTGCATATATATATATGTGGGAAAAGTATTTCTACAGCCACTTTAGATCAGCTTATCTACGGCTACCATTTTTAACTATTTCTCCCGGGAGAACGTAGTTATAACACGAAAGTTGTTTTTTTCTCTCTCCACGTCAGCAGACAGGTTCTGAAAAGTAACTGAGGAGAGAGAAAAGATCAACTTTAACGTTATAAGTATTTTCTCTCGGGAGAACATAGTTAAAAATGGCAGCTGTAGATAAGCTTATCTAAAGTTGTTGTAGAAATGTTTACCCCATATATAATTGTACCAATGCAATGAATTGTTCTTGAGACAAACGAGTAGTTCGTGTAATTAATTCAATCATGTGCATGCGTACTGGGTGCTTCACTTAAGTTATTTCTAGCAAGAAATAGTTGAAACTCAACTTCCTTTACTTAAATATAAATAGGATGCTTTTTCAAATTTTTTATTCTATTTCCTATACTAGCTCTTGTTTCTGTTCTACTAACCTTGTTCTAATGCTGTTAATTAAACAAGGGAACACTTCATTTCGTGTCCTAGCAAGGGAAGATTCATTGAACTAGACCCTAAGAAAGCATCCACTTGGGTATTGTAATAATAGTATATTATTCTCTTGCTCTTTCTCATAATAAACAATCATCATTATTGTAATTCAATAAACAAGGCTAGAGAGAAGGCATCTTTAGTTCATGGTATTCCTTCAACTATTATATATAAAATAGTTCGGCCAAAGTGATGGCTAACAAGTGTTTAGTTTCTTTTCTCAATGATATATTTATTATAAAAATGAAATTATAATAATTAAGGACATTTAGGCACTACCACCACTGGGTTGACCAACTCCAAATTTTGGTGTTATATGGGGTCTGTGGAATTAAATTTTGACTTGATATATGATAATTGCCAATTGGCACCACTATAAGGATTGGACGACTTTATTAGAGCTCCCACAGCTTGTTCCTTATAATCGTAAAGGCAGCAAAAATGTATGCTATAAAATCCATAAATCCTAAGAATTAAGATTACTTGCCAAATGGATCCTCACAACCACCCCATAGCCAAATTGTCAGGTTCTTTCTGATTGTTGTTTTAATGTTTCTTTTACTCTTATTCCTGCATATAAGTTTGGTAGGAGAGCTTTATAATAATGCCTCAATGAAACACAATAATTATGATCTTGTTATAACAACTTGCTTTTATTATGGATATTGAGACAAACAAGTCATATATTTATTCTGTAAAAGGTGGAAGAGAATAGTGAAAGACATTTTTCTATGGAGCAAAATGACAAAACTGAGAATTTAACTCTGTATTCTGGTGAAAAATGGATATGATTCTTCGTCGACGTTTGTCCTAATTTGACTCAAGGGTCAAAACCTTGTATGAGTCTTGTCAAATACATGCTAGCTTTATGTGAGTAAATAAAACCTGTATGATATTACTGGATGGATAATCTGTATAACTTTATGTGTAATCATATCACTGCTTTAATTAATTGATGGCATTTAAGGTGCGTTTGGGCAGAATATTTTGTATTTCCTGGGAAATCATGGTTGGGAAAATACAAAAGCTATGTTTGGTAGCTAGAAAAGAAAAACTTTCCTCGGTCAAAATCTTTCTCGTAATTTGGTTTTCTTCAAAAAATTGAGTACGGTCTCCGGTTGAAAAATTCCGTAGATTATATGGAAATGTTTTGTGCCCGGGCAAGTGGAAATGAACCTTGGTTATTGTGGACGAAATTAACCTTGTTGAGCGACGTTGGAATGTCTCCGGTGGAAAAGAAAGTGGTTCCACCGTTAGCACCACCAAAAGTAGCATAAGGAGATGACATTTGACCCTTCAAACCTTCTTCCCCATATCTATCATAGAGAACCCTCTTCTAAGTATCAATAGTATCACCTATCAGAAAACCCCAACAGAAAGTAAGCATCAATGCATCACCCAGAAAAAAAAAACGCTTTTTACATGTTGAAATCTATTGTTATCGAGAAAAATATGAAATTTTCGAGATGACATACGAGAAAACCCCACTTATCCACTGCGTATGTAGAAGTTTGTCTCAACAAATTTGTTCTCACCTCAAAACTCAGATCTGTTTTGTATTTGTCTTCTTCAATATCACATTTCAAACAAAAGGTAAAGGTGGGTAAAATAACCTCATATTCCACTAATATTTAACAATCAACCAAACACACACTCAATAAATTTAACCATAAAATTCCAGAAAAATTTACACATACCAAACACCTTTTTAGTAACATTCCAGTAAAATATATTTCTCATTTCATTTCAGTAATAATTATTTCTTGGATAAATAAAAATTTCTCTCGTACCAAACTTCCGAAAGCTAATCACTGTTACAGAGACATGCGAGGACCGGCAAACTGTCATTATTTGAATTAATGAGAAATCAGGTTAAACATGTAAGACCGATAGAGTTTATTCTTTCAAAGTAATTTACTTAAAACCACTCCCTATCAAAATCACTTATTTTTGTTGTAAAACACTGTTATACATGGTGGATGATAACCATAATTAGGGGTATTAGAGGTCAGTATATGTCATTATCCAAAAAAAATAAAAAATGTCATTATATGTCTTTGTTGACCTTTAGCATTTCTAAACAGAGGAGGGTTATATTGATAATTTATTTATTTATTTTTACAAACTTACAAATTGCATTATGTCTCACTAGTAAGACTTCATTCAAGAGTGTCTTATCGGCAAGACATGGGATAATTTGTAAACAAAAAATTTGTAAATATAAAATTTCCTTTCTAGATAATAATGTATTAACTTACGTATTTTGTACGATTGTAACTTCTCCTTTTTTTTTTTTTTCATAACATGTAACTTCTCCTTTGTTTCCTATATAAAGAGATGTCTTCTTATGAAGATAATGATAAGAAAATAAAAAATACCTGAAAAATAAGAATTTATATTCTTGCTGTCTTGATCTCTATTTCCTCTTCTTTTTATTTTATAAGACGCAGTCAGTATGATCAAGTCTTTAGTGGTATGACAACATCCTTCATGTTTCTTCAAACATTAGCATCTAGCAATTGAGTTATGTGTTTAATCGAGTAGAAGATTCTGATGAAAGAGTAAAACATTCTTACCATTTTGTTTTGAATTAATCTAATTCATGCCACAAATATTTATTTATGGCTTTCTTCATGTTATTTATAGTATACATAGGTTTTTGTATTACATTCATAGATATTTTATTATCGAATATACTTAACTAACATGTTTTGTCTAATAGTGGGTTTGTTAATTTTGTTATGTTCTTCAAGAAAATATATTTAAGGGTCGCTGGAGAACTGAAGCTTTTCATTTTATTAATTTTGCTCAAAATCAAATATTTAAATGGTCATAATTTATATGAATATTTTTGGTATAATTTTTGAAGAACTAGAGCTTTACACCATGATTTAAAAGATCCAATCAATTTTTAGACCAATTTGAAATAAATATATTGAGAGGAATTTATTTTATAATTTATGCCTCTTGAATATGCTCCAACAATAGTCACACGGAAAAAAATTGTTAAAGAAATATTATGAACCAAGTTTATGCATTTTTGTGATTGAATTGAATACTATAATGAGTCTTTTACCAAAAAAAAAGAATACTATAATGAGTTGTTGATGAAAAATCATAAAGGGGATGTTCCCAAAAATGAGTGTTTCAAATGGATAAATTCCAATTTCTAACCCGTGATTTTAAATCTATTTCCCGAAGTGAATGTTCCAAAATGGATAATAAGCCGTTAGAATGCTTATTGGCTAGTAAGTATAACTCCAAATTTTCCAGCAAAAAGTATTCAATTACCTTTTGATAAGTAATGGATTACTTCCTTTCCAAAAGGGAGTATTTGAGTACTCCACTAAAAATATTTAAATACTTACGAGCCAGGAAGCAATCTTGTTAGTATCTATGTGTTCTAGAGATAATATATTTAGTCAGATGTATATCTTTTACTATTTAGTATTTCATGATTTATTTAATTTGAGCATATCTTATTTTCATTATATTTTGTCTCACTTCTATTTATGGTTAATATGCATTTAAAGATAAAGGCCTTAGGGATAGAACGAGTGCTCACTTGAGGATTATGCTTTGAGTCACCAAGATAGGCCCTAGGGATATATTTAGTCAGATGTATATCTATTGCCTTAAACTTGTTCCTAGATTTGAATCACCAAGATAGGGCATTGGTGATCTCGATAAGACTAGCACGACATTATCTATTTGTAGGTAGGGACCTTACAGATGCAAGCATGGTGATGCCCTAGCTGATGTCGTAGGTGGATTTGTTAGAGAAGAGATAGCACTGAACTGACTTGCCGAGAGACTCCACAAGGCATTTCATTGTAGAATATATAATTGGATTTGTAATGTCTTTTATCATTTGGTAGTACGGATGATCATCCTAGACTTGAGGATGTCATCGAACACTATGTCCTAGGGTTATGCTTTGAGTGTATAACTCTATCCGCCTAAAAATATGGAGGACAATGTACTCTTGAGTATAACTTGAATATATGAGTATAGATGGACAAGCCGATAGGACTCATCAGTCCCCCTACAAGGGATTAGTAGTTCACAAGACTCGTAGGGCTTAAATGACTTCTATTAGACTCGGGAATCTGTGTGTGTTAAGGGATCATGGGGGAGTCATGGATCCACCTTAGAGTCAATAAAAGAAGATTTCTAGTTTTATGAAAAGCTACATTTAGTCTCACAAGAGAAATGCTATCATTGCTTTCAACTAAATGTGAATGACAATATGAGGGATGATGCCTACACAATATCCAAATTAGAATGGTAAGATCAGTGCTTACCAAAAAAGGTAAGATCACTTGATCATCTAAATTAGTTTGTGAAGAGTTATGAATGTCTAAAGACCCAGAATCGTTGTTCAGTTGGAGGCTTACCAAGTACCCGAGAATTTGGTAGCAGTTTATCAAGCGGTCATTAAAACTTTGTGAAATAGTGAAAAACTATTAAGTGATTGCAGTTTAGAAGTAAGTCACAAGTGGTAGTGGTCAAACCAGCATAAATCGAGTTTGCATTCCTAAACCCTAACTGTTTATTTTTTTAGCACTTTACTTATTCCTTGATATCTTATATGTGCTAGTATATGTTGTATAATTGTGATATATATAATCAAATGTTGGAATGTTTAATAAATATTTTATATATCAAAATTTGTTGAAATGATTATTTAGAAACAAGAATGAGGCATATCCTAAAATTGTATAATACTTAATTTATCTATTTTTAATAATTATAAGCCGCATTCCTATAAATATAAATATCTTTATTTTAATTTAATATTATATTATTATTTTATTAATTTTATGCATTAAATCATAATCATATCATATTCTAATAATTTAGTCATCATATTTTATCATTTTTTGCAAATTTACAATATTGACACACAGAAAATGGGGCATTAGTACTACAATCAATTATCCATGTTATTGCAAATCCAATTAAGTTCCGCTCTTTTTTTTTAAATATAAAAAGGCAGTTTTTTTTCGGTAAAAAAGGCAGTTCTATTATGGTGCAAACGTAAACTTTGCACTTTTACACTT